>JAGVVM010019102.1:0-86389 GCA_019149425.1 Psidium friedrichsthalianum | reverse complement strand
CGGTCGACATATAGTCAAAGTGCGAAAGTCTCCACTCCGTTCTTAGATAGTATTCGAGACCATATCGCTGACTACTTTGGGACATAGACCTGAGGCAGAAGCAAGCGCAAGAGGGAAGAAGAGATCTTCGTTTCAAGAGATTACAGAATGATCCGAGTGAGAAGATTCTCATAATTTTGACGATTTTGTGGAAATAAACTTGATTTGCATGCGGTCGGAATTCCTACCTTCGGTTGAGGGAGTAAGGGATGCAAAGTTCTGGCTTACATCGAGTATACAATGTGTTGTTGGAAAAGATGCGTGCCGATCGAACCTTTCATCTCAAATGTTTAGAGGACGACGAAGCTTTCAGGCTTTTGAAGAGAATGTCGGCGACAGCTCAAAGACGTGAGGGGGATTGAACCAGATAGCGGATCAAGTGGTCAAAAAGCTCGCAGGTTTGCCTCTTCTGATTAAGTCGATCGCATCGGCCTTGAAAAATAGGAATGAGGGCGCATGGAGCATCGCGACCGCAGAAATAGATGCGAAGAAATGGAACCATAGTGCAAGTTGGTTACGACCATCTGGAGAAAAATGAGACCAAGTCCTTGTTCTTGCTTTGTGGTCTTATTGGCGGGACCATTCAAGTCGAAATTCTGTTGGTACTAGGCATGGGTTGGGCTTGTTTTGAAAGAAGACAATGGAAGCTCAAGGGATAGATTGGATGATATGCTCAGTGAATCTCCGTTCCGCTTGTTTGCTGCTGGATGGTGGCGATGACAAGGAAATGTGACCATACATGATCTTTACAGCGAGGTGGTCGTCTCAAATCCATTTAGAAGATCAAATTCCTTAATATGAACAACAATTCATGGTCAAAGGAAAAGCTTGAGAAATGCTGGGCAATGCCTATTGGATGTTGGCAGTGATAGGCTTGCTGCGACTAGTACGGCATGGGTTTCCCGACTTGATGATTCTCATGTGTCTCAAGAACTTGCTGTACAACTGGATTTCATTCACATCCATGAAGCAGCTCCGAGTCCTATATATCCGCTCCATGCATTTCCCCACTTTACCTTCCTCGATCAAAATTCTCGAGAACCTCCGGTCATTATATTGGACCATTGCGATGTGGGGATGTGGCAATTCTTGGCAAGCTCAAAGCATTGCAGATTCTCAGCTTCGTAGGGTCTACAATTTCTAAGTTGCCTAAAGAAATCGGGGACCTAAACGAATCTTAAATCGTTGAATCTAAGCATTGCTCAAAGCTTGCGATAATCGAGCCTGGAGTCCTGAAAGGCTTAATTAACTTGGAAGAGTTACTTATGCTGGGAAGCTTTCATCAATGGATGGGCGATGACAAGTACCATCGGAATCTTGTAATCCTAAAGCTTGCCGAGTTGAAGAGCTTGACAAGGCTTAACCGCTCTGGAAATATGGATCCCTGACCCAACCATGCTCTTGGAGGCTGGTGACCTTCCCATTTTGGTACCTGATCAGATTTCGGCATCCGCATAGGGAATGTCCAGTGGTATGTCTCAGAAGTTTCAAGAAGCATGAAGCTCGGATTGGAAGATTGTGATAGTATTCTCTCAAAAGAATGGGTTCAAAAAAACGCTGTCGAAGACTGAATGCTTGCATTTGGTCGGATTGGGAGAGTTCAAGAAGAATGCTCACGAGTTGTGCATCGAAGGATTTATGAAACTGAAAGATCTCCACATTCAGAATAGCCCCTCAATCAAGTACATTGCCAGTTCATCCAATGACCTCCCTCTCACCGCTTTTACGATTTTAGAGTCTTTGGTCATCGAAAATCTTATAAATCTGGAGAAGTTATGGAATGGCCCTGTCACAGAAGATTGCTTCAGCAAATTGAAAGTCGTGCATATCGTAAAGTGCCATCGGTTGAAAAATCTGTGGTTCTTGTCAGAGATGCAAAGACTTGTACATTTGGAAGAGATTCTAGTGCGTGAATGTGACTCATTGCAAGCCATTATCACAGATTTGGAGGAATAGTAGAAGTTGCTGCTGATGACAGAGTTGTGTTGCCTAATGTACGTCGTCTGAATCTGAGTATGTTACCAAATATGACGAGCTTTTGCACCGGCCTGAGGGTGCTCCAATTCAGGTACCCTTTTCGTTTTGTGGGTACAAGTTTCCTTGGTTCTTAACTTTACAAACGATACCTAGATCACACCGTTACATTACAGGGGGAATTAGGTAAGATGAAGGTGTTCACCGAACATTAGTGCATATAATATTAAATTTGATTATTTGTACATTTAGATTCACATTTTGATTTACAAATGAAAAATCCATTCAAAGAAATCACAGAGCATACATTTTTATTTCACATTCAACTATTGCTAGGGGAAGCCTCTTTCATGAGTTTTTTTTTATTTTTATTTTTTTTAATTTATAAATTATCTCTAGTTTAGATAATTGCACTAGTTGCCTGGCTCTAACATGGGTTCGTACTAAGACTAATTTGTTACTCATTTAACATTCTTAATTAGAAAAAAAACATTGTTCTGAACAAGAATGAATCTTGGACGAATGAATGAAATTCAACAATTTCAAATGAAAAAAGTGAGGGACTTAAATAAATGGAAGGGAAGGAAGAGCCACGTAACAAAGAAAGTCCGCATAATTCCGTTTCGCCTGCATGCAAGTTTGCAATTGATTCTAAACGTAATGCCAACCTCACCGTGTCAACGTCGTTCTGCTTCTGTCATCCCTTTGTCTCAATTAAGTTTTTGACATTCTTAAGAGACATCAAGCTGGTTCATGTATTTAGGATACATTTATTTCACTTAAAATTCATTGTTGCTGAAAACTGTTTTCTTGTATAATCATTTTTTTTCTGGAAAATGAATTATTTTATTGTATTTGTTTGGCTGAAAACGCAATTTGAGAAAGTGTTTTTATGATGTTTACTAACGAAGCGCAAAAACTTACAAAGTAAAGACAAACACTGTTATGGATTCTTACTGGAAAAACCCCGTATAAGTCGTGTTTACTTGTTCATAATGAAAACCATTAAGTTGACAAAAGATTTGTGAAATTTTTGACTTTGTTTTCAATTTCGAAGGTCAAAATAGAAAAAGAAAAGAAAAAGATAACGAATTACGGTAGTTTTTTGAATATCAGTAAATGACTTCAAGAAAAGAGAAAAACAATCGTGGTCATAGTTTTAAAAGATCAGCTAAGGAAAACATAACAATTATGGTGACGGTTGTGCTGCTGCATTAGCAGCATGATAGTGGTGAGGATATCCTCATGAAAATGGTTTCGCTTTTAACCGGAGAGAAATTCAATTTTTTTTTTTTTGGATTTTAGCATGAGAGTTTGTCATTTTCTAAAAATAGCTTTATTGTAATAAACACGCCTTTAATGAGTTTCATTTGTGGCACTTTGCTAGGTTTCATTCCCTCGCTTGGAATCCTTGGTGATGGTTGGACTCCTCGATCTGGAAAAGATACTCTACAGTCAACCTCCATTACAATACACCAATCTGAAATCGATAGAGATAAGGGAGTCTAGATCCACGTCGAGTATTCTGAAATCAGATTGGATATTGAAGCTGCCGAATTTGGAGTCATTGGAAATTGAGAATTGTCGATCAACAAAAGTAGTTTTCGACCTGGAAGTTAAAAGTCACGGGACATGTCGAGATTCTCTCTCAGCTAACCACGTTGACATTAAGGGAGTTACCGGACCTGCAGCACGTGTGGCAACATGATGTAAAATTACAAGGACTGTCGGCATTTCGAAACTTGAAGGAACTTCAAATTTGGGATACGGGACTGGCATTTCTCTTTACGGCTTCTGTGGCTAAATGTCTTAAGAAATTAGGGACATTACAGTGTTCCTATGTCAAAATATGGAGGCGGTGATTATGGATGAGGAAGGAAGAGATGGAGGGACAGATGACATTATAGAGTTCCCAAAACTGAAACGGCTACGGATAGGTACGTGTAAGAAATCCTTCTCATGTCTTCGTGGAAAGAAAGAGTTGGTAACCACTACTTCAGATTCGCAAGATGCTTATTACGACTCCTCCTTCGATCGAAAGGTGCGCATCCCTTCTCTTCAGATTTTTACCATAATAGCTATAGGCATGCTCTTTACGTAGCAAATAATAGCATCTCTCTGAGGATTTTTATTTTCTTGATTTTACTAGTTAAAATGTGTTCATAAATCACAACTACATCTTCGGAATAAAGCTACTAGTGAAAATTCATTCTTCCATCGAATTAGATAGATCATCAAGATCAGGTTAACTGTCAAATTTTTCATAGCTATGATCTAACGCGCAGCTCTTATGAGCAGGTTAGTTTACCAAACTTGGAGGTGTTAGACCTCGAGGGAGGATCCTTCAAAAGGATATGGCACGGTGAACTCCCCAGAAGGAACTTCTGCGAATTAGCCACCCTCACCCTTTATAATTGCTCTGAGCTAGTCAACGTCTTCCCTTCGACAGTCATTGGGAGATTGCACAACCTGAAAGAAGTCGGAGTTTTTCATTGTGCCTCCTTGGAATCGTTGTTCGATTACGAGACCCTTGATGCAAATACGGAACAAACAAGGGTGTGGCTCCCCAAATTGGAAAGAGTCCTCGTTATTGTTGTCCCTCCCTGAAATCGTTGTTTGACTGTGGGTCCCTTGGTTCAAATACGGAACAAACAAGGGTATTGCTCCCCAAATTGGAAAGAGTTTTCGTTATAAGATGTCCCTCCCTAGAGTCGTTGTTTGACTGTGGGTCCCTTGATTCAAATACGGAACAAACAATTGTATTGCTCCCCAAATTGGAAGAATTGACGGTAGATGGAGCAGAAAAGATGAGACACGTGGTGAAGAGCGACTCCCAAACGGTTTTGGATTTTCCTCGTCTGACAAATGTCAATTGTGAACAAATGAAGGAAGTGGTTCCCAAGGAAGAAGGTGGTCGATCAAAGAGAGTACTGATGAGTTTCCCTTCCTTAACCCATATAACTATTGCGCGGTGCCCTAATTTAGGAGCTTTTAATTCGAGTTCTACAAGTGTCGACAGGAATTTAGACAAGACGACCGAAGGAAATGATGAATTCCCACAACCATTGTTCAATGAAATGGTTTGCTCTATGCCTTATTGTGATAATCCGTATTCTTACATTATCATGTTTTAGAATGGACAATTTTAATGATTTGCTAATATCTTCCTCTCTCTCACGTTAATCCTTGCGCAGGTTAAACTTCCCAATGTGAGAAGTCTACAAATTGAAGGTGCTCAGTGCAAAGAGTTATGGAACAATCAAATTCCTGAAGATTCCTTTTGCAAATTGGAATTTCTTCGATTGAAGCACTGTGACAATCTCCAATGTATTGCCCCATCCCATATGTGGAAGAGACTACAGTGCCACTTGGAGATCCTACAAGTGGAGTCATGCTGTTCGATCAAGATCATATATGAAGGTGACGGCACGGTTATGAAGAGTGGTAAATTGCAGAGGCTGGTGTTGCGAGATCTCCAAAACTTGAGGCACATTTGGCAGTCGGATGGTCACCCAAACGTTCTGCTCCCAAGCTTGAGATTCATAGAGGTTCAGGGTTGCCCACGCTTGAGGATGCTTTTGCCGACCTTCACGCCAGATTTCCTTAGGCAAATCAAAGAGCTGGCGGTGGAGTCATGTGAAGATATGGAACTAATTGCTGGCCATGAAGAATGTGAAGAAGCGACAGGTACGGCAATCACCTTCTCCGAGTTGACTGCTCTTAGACTTTTCGAGTTGCCTAAATTCAAGAGCTGCTTACCCGAGAAATACTCCGTGGAATTCCCATCCCTGCAAGTCTTGAGCAGAGTAAACTGTGGAACAGAGCAGGACCAATGCCGTGGTGACTGGGCACCCTACAAAGCACCCATACGTCGGATGATCGTAGGAAGATATGGTTCGCGGTCGACCTATAGCAAGCTACGATCATGAACGTCCAAACAAATTAGTGAATTACCAACTTTTCTGCAATTCTACCGTGTGTTTATTTGCAATGTGTATCAAATCACTCTATACTTATCAAATATCTCGTAAGTTTTAAGGTACAAAAGTTGAATCTTTTAAGGACTATTTTTTTCTTGTCAACTCAATTGTTCATTTCTTTTAATAAATCGTTATCCTTTAAGCCACATTAACTATAATTTTGTATCTCACTAAATAGTGAGTCAATTGTCTCTCTAAACATTATATGTGTATCTATATGACATCACAGTTCTTACATAGTGATCCTTGGAATAGAAAATGAAACATTCAAGTGATTTTCCATCGAAAATGTCTATTAGGAACAACATAATAGTTTTTTTTTATACCATTCATAAACATTAATATTTTCTCATTCTCGTTAACTATTTATTACTTGAGAGTCAGATATCTTTACATGTGATGTTTACAATTAGTATTTTAGAAAGTAACTCTTGAAATTTTCTCATTTCATGAAGTCAATTTTACTTGTTATTAACAAGAAATTTTGCTCTAAAATCATCGATAGTGAATGAATTTAGTAAGCAAAAAGCACTTTTATTATGAAATATTACCAAGTGGTTTTGCTTCTATACTTTTACTTTTCTCTTTCTCTTGTTTTATTTGGAAAAGAAAAGAATCATTTCATTAAATACGAATGCACTTAATGTGCAAAAGTCAATTTTACTGCTTTATATATACTAGATTTTTAGGCTCTCGCGAAACGATTTAAACGAGTTTACTCTATGAACTATACTTGTTTAATAGTTTTGTCTCATTAGAAAGATCAAAGCAGGTTTCTCCCCTTTCGATCGAAATAATTAAAAAGACATTATTTTCCTCGTTAATCGGTCCAACCTTTTAACAGAACAGATGCTTCATAACCACTTGAGCTGTTAACTGGCTAAAAATCAAACAAATTTCATGTCTCGCACGAGCCGTGCTCGAGGTTTTTAGGCAGACCTCGACTGAATCATTCAACACAAGCAAAGTTCAGTCGAGAAACTATGCAAAGCGCAACGTCTCGAACTGTGAACTCGAAAATCGAAGCTCCGGATGGAACTTGAAGAGGAAAGACTACAGAATGAGAGCTAACCGGGACGAGAATCTTGTCTTCGGAGAAACTCCAGCTGAAGTCGTCCAGCAAAAACATTGGAGTCACTGTTGATGCCCCTAGATGACGGGCTGTGACTCTAATGAAATTTCACTTCCACGGTGAGTTCGAAATCACGATGAATTTCCATTTCCACTTCCACACACAAAATCATAATTTATTAAAATCATGTTCGACAAGAATGATAATAACAAAATTTTGTCTCCATACGGAAAAAAGGAAAATATATGGTGGAGTGGCTCGCACTGAGCATTTGACTTTTCAAATTTCATATGCTCTGCAGAGTGGGGGCAGAACAGAAACAGAGCACCTTCACACGCAAAAAAGGAGTTGAGCAAATTCTCTCTAGCCCTCGTCGATTCCTTTGATCTTCATTTCCTCTTCGTTATCCTCTCCGTCGCCCTCCTTTCACCAACAGCCACCGCCGAACCTCCATCGCTGGCCACCACAGGACATTGCACGCTGAGAAGGGACAAGAACAGAGAGCATTGATCGAAGGAACTCGGATGATTACTCAGCATCCGTAAGTCACTCTCTTGGCAATTTCCCTCCGAATCCTTTCCTCTCACGTCGTTGCTGGCCATCACGGCTTCCCGATCGCCAACAGTTCGGCCGCCGCGAAGAAGGTCTTTAATCCCAAAGTACTCGAACTTCAGTCATGACTGCCTGCTTCACCGACCATTTCTTGACGTTGCTTTCATTACCTCCTTACTCATCATCGAAGTCAATTGCGCTAATCATCAAGGTGATCCGGTACTTTACCAGATCAGAGAACTGACTTCATCTAAATGTACTCATTAGATCGAGAAATCTCTCAACAAACTGTTCACTAAGACCCCTCCAAATATTGCAAGGACTACACCTGCCAACAAAATACGAATATTCTCTCCCTCTCCTTTGACGCTCACCATTCAAGGCTTGTTTATAATAGTTATAGCTTAAACCTAATTGATCCTTCAAGCATTGTGTGTTTATGCCAACGTACTGTGCACAATACCAGCTGCGAACTACCCATTCAAGATGTCATTTCTTTCCTTGGATTGTTCACTGGCTACTATTGTTCGAAGTGATGCTTAACAAATATGTTTCTTCTTTTCATTTGAATGTTCGTAATAAACTAATAATTCATTCTCGGTACCGGGTATTTTTGTCCTTTTGTTTTTTATTATGTTCTACAATTATTTTTCGAAAATGCAATAACTACCTCAGATAAATACTTACTATAAGCAATTGAATTAGTGAAAATTGTCTATCATGTTTTATCCATGAATTGCCACTTTCTGAAAAGATGTATTTTTCATTGTGACGTCCAAAAATGGACTTCATGTCGGCATGACAGGATATATGGTGCATGAGATGGATGAAATTGATGGATTGACGAGTTTAAGGCACAAATCGTTCCAGTCCTCATGTCTCTTATTGCACGTTTATTCTGTTGAAGTGTTGATGACGTCGATCCCTATTCTATTGACGATCTCTCCACTTATTATTGCTTCTTTCCATGGCATATGATATATTCTTTTTAACTCTTTAGGGGGAACAATTGAGCGGTTTGATAATGAATATCTATGGTTAAAGATGATGAGGGGACGAGGGGATTGGACATTGTTGTGAAATGCGTCAGGGTCTCACACCCTCCCTCTCGTATTCTCCGTCCCCATCACTATGTTATGTCTCTTTGGTCAAGAATATTCATTCTCAAATTGCATTTTCGTCCTGCCTAAGATGAAAATATACAGAAGGATCGAGAAGTACGTCGTGTAAAGATACGAGTATAGATGGATAAATGGCCGTTTTATGGGAATTTTGGTGTTAATCAGTTGTATGAAAGTGATACGTACATACGAATGAATGTGGCCGGAAATGAGAGGTATATTGGCATCAATCTCATAGGGAGGTTAAAAGTATCGAAGAAATTGAATAAAAGGAATGGACGAGACAATAACCTAGACAACACTTAACAACATGGAAGAAACTTAACCATAATCAATGCAATGGATGAAGTGACGACTAAAACGACAACTCTGCCCCCATTCTTGATATGTTTAGTCCTAGTGATTTTCATGTATCGTTCACCATTTATTAACCTTTGGTTTCATCTATATGACTAATACGAAAGTAAATTCTCGAGACTATTATCGGGTGATCAATTTAGGATATAGGAATGATGTGAAATGTTGACACCTAGTATTGTTTTAAAGGAAGTTAATTAAGTTTTTTCTCGAACCAATTCAGATAATATTCCACACCCACCCAACAAATGTTCTATATAGGAAGCGAATAGATATTCCCACATCTGTACATAGCAATTCCATATAACATTCAATAATTTTTTTGAATATGCGCTATATTTTTATAGCCATGCATTCGTTTAACTTTGGTGAAACCTAAATTTTGGCTTTTCCATTTGAATGTTCAACGCATACAAATTAGCAATCGACCTAGAGTCCTAAAAAAAAGGTCAAAATAACATTAGGCATCATGAATGTTGTAACATTTCATTTTGGTAACAATAACATTTAGGACCAAACTTATTCGCTTAAAATTGATCTAAATGATGATGATGATGATCAGCAATTGATTAGAATAAATAACTTGGTTGTGGAGGGAGATTTAACAGGGTTTGGCTTTGAAAATGGAGCCATTTCCGTTCGAAATTTTGCACCGATTGAGGGATTCCTCTCTTTCGGAAGATCAACGTAAGTTGAGTGAAAATATGCTATTATCTTGGGATATCATCACTCACAACAACTTCCATCTCTATAAAAGGGCAGGAGATACTGAGAAAATCGTAAAAGAGAGGTTTCACAAACATTCATAGAGAGAGAGAGAGACTCAGAAGGCCTCATCTATCGACGCCATTGTTGCTCCTGTTGCTCGCGCGATCATCATCTTGCCCACATGTCTGCCTTGGCCTGACACCCTGACGTGGCTGTTCGGGCTGATCTCCTGCAACTTAGGCCGCAAGTACCATCAGCGTTCGAATCTCTGCCGCCTTGGCTTGACAAGCAATTAATTGTCAGGCTTATGCTAAGACCATCCTTTAGACATCCGATCGATTCTTTATGTTAATGCCAAGTCACATTAATTCAATCCAATTGACTGCATAGAACATAAATCCAATGTCCTCCAGTCGTAGCATTGCTGACGAGGTCCAGCGATTTGATCGTGCTTTGCAGGTTTTCCGGCGAAGTCCTCACCACGCCAACAGTATTGACATCATCTACAGCCTTGATTCGCTGTCCTTTAGTCACTGTAGTTGATCAGACAACCATCGTCCGTCGTAGGCCCTCTTCTGGTCGGCAGGGCCTCCATTGCCCTCTTTGCAAAGCTGAGACGCTACAATCTCGGTCACCCCTTTGCATAAGGATTTTTTTTTTTTTGGGTAAGGTCCCTTTGCATAAGGATTTCACATCTAGGTAAGTCAAAGTTTACTTGCTTTTTTAGCTCAGTTTCAACATATAGTTTTATTTAATTACATGTTAGTGGTTAATAGCACCTAAGGTTATTCGTGATTTGGTTACTTCCTTGCATTAACCAAGGCATTTTTGGCTTTTGGACCTTTAAACACTAAGGCCGGACCTCATATATCTGGCTGGACTTTTTATGATTTATTTGATTAAGTTGAGATGCAATCGTTTTGAAATGTCATGTTATCAATGAAATGATGAATTTTAAGTATAATGTGTTTCAATGCATCGCAATAATATTTGTCTCATAATGCATATAGATTTAGAGCATGTTTATCTAGAATGCATATAGATTTAGGATAATGCATAACTTTCATAACAAAAACCAAATAAAGATTGGCGTTAGGGTTCCATAAACATTGGATTTAGACATAGCGATAATTAGTCTAACATCATATGTGATATGTCTCATACTAGTATTCTTAGTTACTAATCATATTGCATTTAGGTTACTCGCTTTATATAGTTCATATTTTATCAGAAAATATAGAAATGAGCATTGCACAATGCAGTTGTTAGACATGTAGCTAGGTCATTCGATTCATAAGAATTTTGTTTATCATTTCACAAAATAAATAAAAAAAATAAAAAACATTTTTTATGGTTTGTAGCAGAGGACTAGTTCGTTGTTAGTTTTATTTATGCTAGTTGATCTAGGACATTTTAAAAATGTCTCATCTGACATATAGAATAGAATATGCCTTCTCATTTAATTTACAGATTTTAAGTCCATTTAATTTTTATTAATTAATGAAGAAAAAGAAAAAAAAATGCGAGTCTCATGTAGATCGCCTTAGTTAGAAATACTAATAAATTGAATATCGCCTGTTACTTAGTAGGTCAGTGACATTTAGAGTTAATTTTAATTGATACCTCACCTAGATAACATTTAGACTTAATTCCATAGTATATCATTTAGAACTCATCCTACATATCACAGAGTGCACGTCATTTAGTAAATCTCATGCCTTAGAGTTTATACTGAATAATCACATCACGTGGATCAAACTAATAACCCTATTCCATGTCATTGCATTTAGGTTAGTTCACATAGCATAGCATACATGTCATTAGAATCCTAGTATTAGATTAGGTGCATACATCCATAGCAATTTAATTGAATCATTTTCATAAACAAAGAAAACTCTGTCATTAACATTGCATTCTCATTCATGAAACAAAATGCATGCACATCATTCATTTTATTGTTCCCCAAGTTGAGATTGCAGAGAACTTATTAGATTAGACATTAACTATTGTTTGCATATGCACTCCTGGTTCCTAATGTTTTAAACAATTTATTGTATTGCTTTGATTAGTGAGTGTTAAATAATGCTTGCGTACTATATGATTACTTCTCACATGTTAGTTGCATAAGATTAAAATCAGTTAAAGATTGCACGCAAAGTATTTTTGAAATAGAAGAGAAAAGGTATCAAATGGGCGTTAATTCTAGCATAATCAATGGCATTCAATCGTTTGTGACCAGCTTGAGATTGGTTCGTCAATGTCCTCAGTTTCGTCAGAATTAAGGCAATCGAATTGTCGTTCGCTGTTTCGTATTTCATCATCGCATCGTGTGACTAGTGATTTTTGTCCAATCTCCACTTTCTCGTAAATTGCTTCTCTCCGCCACCATAGTTGCTGCGAACGTGAGTCTTGGGTGGGTGAGCTGCAAGGAGTCCTGGGTCATAAGAATAAAGGAGATTTTGGACGATGATCACCATTTAGGATGTGAAACACGTTTGATGACATTTCCAACCAAAGTTTTGAATGATTAGACCGTGAAAAAGTTGATGACATGTTAAAAATTGCCAAAACGAATTAGAAAGGAGAAGACTGGAGGAAACCGATCCCTTTGGTTCAAAGGCCGAAGATAAGAACCGAGAAATTATTATCATTTCACCATCATTATCTCAGTAGCATCCTCAAGGAAATCTAAAGCATATCGTCATCTCATCCCCAGTAGATCCTATTATCACGGGCGAATCCGCTTATAACGGCACTTGAACTTTTCCTTCATAGGTTTTCTGAGCCCTGCACCACCCCAGCAGTCTCCAGCAGTTCATTATAGTCCAACCATATGGTACCGATCATCTCGAAGGTACTCTTGGACAGAACTTTCCATATTATGTCTTTTGAGTTGCTGGAGATTCTTTAGGAGCGTTTGTGGTTCTTTTAGTTCAATTTGAACTCCATGTCAACCCAGACATAATTTAAACCAGACCAGCAACTAAACTAAAACTGAATTGATAACTGTTTACTTATTATCGGTTTGAAAGCTTCAGCGTCAGGTGAGCTCCAAACATTCATACTAAATAAGTAGGGATTTTGAGGTGTATCTAGACATTTACGAATTGCGGGATACTCTCTCATATATAGGAAGTACCTCTGTAATTCCTAAAACACGGATGAGATGCGAAACTAAGATTTTTATTCCATTATTGTAAAACAATAAAGCTGGAGAAATGCTCAACTGCTAGCCAGCGTATGGATGTCAGGGGTGCCTGGTTCATTACTTTCGGGAATTGTCATTTACCAATCAAAATATAAGATGGGAATTACTTGGCATTTTAGAAAGTGCAAGGTAAAGTGAGATGATAGCTGATTATCATTTAAAAGGTTTCATTCTTCGTATTCATACTTTATGATAAAGGAGGCGGCACCTCAATTGGCTTTGTTTCGTAGAGTTCATGTGAAAAAACGTAGATTCAATCGTCATACCTAAATGACAAATGAAGGCCACATGAATAATGGAAGGGACGGGACTAGCCACCAAAACCATTATAGCAGGTAAAGCAATGCCCAGTATTCCTTGACCAAGTCTGTCCATATCAAAGACAGCCCTACAATCCATTTAGAAACCAATGATGCTTAACAATATAATGGCTTCTAAATGGATTGTAGGGATGTCTTTAAAATGGAAAAACTTGATTGAGGAATACTCCGGATTGCTTTAACTGCTATAATGGTTTTGGCCACTAGTCCCGTCCCTTCCATTATTCATACGGTCTTCATTTATCCTTTAGGTATGATGATCTAATCTACGCTTTTTCACATGAATTCTATTGGCCAACTGAGGTGTCACCTCCTTTATCAGAAAGAATGAATATGAAGAATGAGTCCTATTTGAAATTGGCAAAGAAGAGGGAGAGAAGAGAGAGCAGCGTTTGAGAGAAGGAGAAGAGAAAGCAGTGTATCCCTAGGTTAGGGACATATCTTGTATTAATAATAGATAATAGCTTATTAAATTAGATGGTCAAGCCCAAAATACCAATAAACAACCATAAAGTAATAAATTAAATAAAAAGAAAGAGAGGGGGGGAAGCCCAAGTGACTTAACACTCCCCCTCAAGCTGAAGCATAGATATTCATCATTCCCAGCTTGTTACAAATGAACCCTATCCTCGTTCTAGTAGTAGATTTTATAAGGATGTCTGTAAGTTGATCATTGGTCCGAATATATCCAAAATCGATGATGTTCTTGAGCAAAGCATCTCTCACAAAGTGACAATCAACTTCGATGTGTTTAATCCTCTCATGAAAAATAGGATTATCTCTAATATGTAGGGCTGACTGATTATCACATCATAATTTAGAAGGACAATCAATGGAATAACCTATCTCTGTCAAAAGCTGCTGCTGCTACATAATCTCAGCAGTTGTACTTGCCATTAAGCGATACTCTACTTCTCAACTAGACTGAGCAACCACATCTTGCTTCTTACTCTTCCACAAGACAAGATTACCACCCATGAATATAGCAAAGCCAGATGTAGATCACCTATCAGCGGGAGATCTTGCCCAATCCGCATTACGGAATGCTTCGATGCAAGAATGTTTGTGATTTTGATAGATAACACCCTTTCTGAGGTCCTTCAGATACTTTACAATCCGCAGAGCAGCTTCCCAATGAGGAACGCGAGGGTAAACCATAAACTAACTAACAATACTGACTAGAAAGGCAACATCGAGTATGGTCATAGTGAGACAATTTAGTTTTCCTACTAATCTACGATACCTCTTGGGCACCAAAATTGGGGACGCTTTTGCGATGTGAGCTTATCACCAAGAATCATGGGGGACTCATAATATTTTGCCCCATAAAGCCTTGTATCTTGCAATAAATCTAACATATATTTTCTCTGAGACAGAAAAACACCATTCTTACATTTAAAAACCTCAATACCAAGAAAGTATCCCAGAGGACCAAGATCCTTAGTCTGAAACTGACTGTGCAGGAACTCCTTGAGCCTGGAGATGTCTTCTAAGTCATTGCCAGTAATCACAATATCATCCATGTATACAACCATATAGATACAGCCTTCAGGAGAAGTATGATAGAAAACAGAACTATCTTTAATACTCTGCTTCGTGCCAAAATCCCGTACAATAGTTGTAGCAAACCTACCAAACCATGCATGAGGTGATTGCTTGAGACCATATATTGAGCGACGAAGCTAATAAACCTTACGAGAAGATGACATTCCAAAATCTTTGTTGGATGGAGTTGGAACGCCTACCCAGATTGACTAGTTGCCTCTCTGGCACGAACCATACATTGGAATGCCCCATATTACAAGAGCTTACCATTATCCACTGCCCCAAGATTATAATGTTCACTTGGCAATCATTGATGAAGATTGACCAAGGCATTTCTTCGCCTTTCCCTCCACAGGTCGGCCTTCTTTCTTTTCTTCTTTTTCTTTTTTGCCAGAGGTAATGCTTTCCTTTGTTCTTATTCTAATGCATAACCTTTTAATATCCAGTAAAAAGATACAAAAAAAAAAATCTAATCCTCTATAAATGTAATTGTTATTTGCACATCTCCATATCTTTTTAGAAGTGGTATTTTCCACTTCTTTTTTGCTTTTTCTGTTATAGATTCCATACAGGTTTCAATTACTGATTTCTTTTTTGATGGAGGAAAATTCTTGTGTTATTTTCTTATTCTAATGCTTTTCCCAGCTTTTTAATTACCATTTGTGAGTAGGATGTTTTATCATAACGAGTATCCAAACATTTGGTTGCTCTTTAATCGTAAGAGTCAGCAATAGCTATCCACTTGCTTTTAGTATGATTTATTTGTTTTATATGAATTGTTAATAATAATTGTCACTAACAATGAAAGCATCGACCAACCTCTTCCTCCTTGTGTCACCAATAAACTCTAGAATTGTCATGACTTATAATAGCTAGGAAGTTTGGAAGTCCATTGATGCTAGAACTCAATGTAATCATACCCGATGTGCCATTTTTCTTAATATGCTAGGTATTATTTCCTCGGTTTAAGACAATGGTTCTCTCCAACATGGACCAGTCAAGCAAAATATGGGTCGGCGGTAGGCAACGTTCACAGGAAGTGGAGGCTCTTGAGAAACTTCAAGTAGAGTTTTGTGTGATTGAAAAAACCGGCCTCCCTAGTGCTGCATGATATGCAACAACTCTAAGACCTTCTGCCCAACTTGCCACTCTTGAAGGAATTGTGAGTGACTCACATTGATAAACCAAACATGTCCTTTTCGACATTTATTAACTAGTGGGCTCAGAGATGATAATCAACACCTTTCAAACCAAGAAGCATACTCTTCATTTGAGATTGCATGATCACAATTGCTCTTATTTAGTTTCTACTTTGTTATTTAACAGATTTACTAATCTCATGTTCACTGCAAAGTCATGTCATACTGCAGTGCCACAAAGAGCATTATATCCTTGCCTCTAGGTTTGTCGCCAGCAGGTGATATTTCTAATATCTTAAGTACAATTTTCTTTGTGGACACCTTAAGATATTCCACGACTAAAATTACATATAATTCTGATTTTTATTGACAACATAATCTCATCAAATTAAAGATAGTACATTGTGGCGCCCCTTGGGGAAGTCAACGGGGATTTGACATGTGGTTTTCTTCGTTTTTGAAACGTGTCTCACTATTGAACTTTTCTTATCTTATTTTTTTTTCCTGCAACCTCTGAAAAAATAAATTCAGGCAATATTATTTTTAATAACTAATACTTATATCTTAAGCACGCTTTAGTAACACTCTGAGTGCATCATGTTACAAAAAATTCCAAAGAATGACATAATTTTGTTGACAACATAAGATATTTCTAATAATATATTAAATTGGTGAGCTGGGTGGTTCTTGAATTTAGATTCAAACTGCCAACTTAACTGTATCAACCCCTATTTCAGAAATTCTCTTCAAGTTATCTGCATTTTGTAGCTTGAGATTTGTATGCAAGACTTTGAGATTTAATGAACTATAAGAACATGGCCACCTTCCATGCGAATCACCTGACTTAAGTTTAATTCTTACAGCACATGGTTTATTGCTGAACATTTGTTGAATTTACTTGCCTTGCTATATTGGCAAATTGACAGGACTTTCCAACCAGGAAATTTTTATTAGCTGATAAAATTATGCAAATGATGCCAGACGAAAAATGATCTTTTACAAAGGTCTTCTTTTTTCCCATTTTCCTCCCGGGGAGAGTTTAGAATCTAAATAGCCTTGAGGTCTTCTCAGTTCGTTTGAAGATATATTCCCTGATGGAGGGCTTGTTGACGAGGGAAACATCTGGCGCTTAAAAGTCTAAGAGAACTTAAGGGATAAAAGGTACCTAACCTAGAGAGTGTGTGAAAGAAGACTTAATTAAAAATTCTTCATAACATAAAAGAGAGGTTTCGAATTTCCCTTTTACAACATTATGTACATCTGTGAAATCCTTCAAGAATTTGACGAAGTTAGTGGCCAAGAATTATTTTGGACATCTAGTAACATTTTCAGCATTCACAAATTTGGTGCATCTCACTGTCACAGTATTCTGAGAAGCGAACCACCAAGGAAAAGCTAATGAATTATGAAGCCAAACACTTAGTACATACTGTCCAAACCCATACCAACAACGCCTTTGGGGTTCTGATTTAATTGATTAAATATTCAAATAAATTAAATTTTTGGAGTCATCACTAATCAATTATGGATTGATTAAAACCAAAGTAAAATGTGGAAGATCATCTTACTTCTGCAAACCAGAAATTTCACAGTGGTTTGTTGCTCAGACCATTGGGTTGACTTTCACTCTCCAATATTCGATTGCTACTGGAGAATCGAGTTTTCATGCTCGATTGGAGAATTATAATTAGGATGGAGTATACAATGATAAACAAGTTGTCTGAGCTAATGCTATTTGATTGGTGGCTATGCTTGAAGAATCGCATGATGCGCATTTCAAAACCACAGCTGCTATCTAGATTGTCGAGATTGACACTTTTATAAGATTGCAATACTGCCCCCATTACCTTTGTTCAGACCTTGATTTTGCTGGAAAATCGAAAATTTTTCTTTTAGATAAGTGAAGTTAATTAAAATAAATAACATATAAAAAAAACAAGAAATAAAGGGTTGGCCCATCTCATTACAGCCTCTCTTCCAAGCCCACCTCCACATTCATCCACGAATAAAGAAGACTCATCGCCCATACTCTAAAAAGCCCAAGCAAGATGCTCTGTCACGATCAATAGGAGTGAGTCAAAGCCCATCAACACTTGCCACTTCAGGTGAGAATATCAAAAGGATTTCCAGTGAGTTGGTTATTAGGCCATAGGTAACCCCTCTAACACGGAATCGAAGTTTATCACCAAAAGCACTTTTCAAAATATAAATGCAATTTTGATCAATAAAAAATATAAATGCAATTGAAGATGGATTTATCATAAAGAGCCAATAACTTTTGCAAAAAACTACTTCCTTGAAAATTGGGGGTATAAACCACATAATCCGTTAAAACACTTAGCTTATTATGAGCAAATTTTGACTGAAACAAAAGCAGTGTCATTTAAACATTTTCCAATCCAGACGATCCAACTCATATCACACATTCTAGAGCAACCATTTTACAAATCATTCACCCAACCAAATGGAATTCATCACCCACTACTACTTTAAAATATTCCAAGCTAGGTTAACTTCCAGGCTACCATATCTTTCCATATGAATTATCAGCAAACCTACTGGAATGCCTTTTATTGCCAAAATAACAGCCATCACCGCTCATGACTTTTTTACTTGGAAACAGATTTTAAAATTGACCAGCTTTCCAACTGGTTCAATCAGTGGTAGGATCATTTTGGTCCAACCATTGAAATCCTACCTCCAAAAATCAAAAAAAGTTTTAGACTCTTTGAATTCAAATTCCTCTCCAACTTATACGAATCAAGGTTTCCAACCCTACCCCATTTCTTCATCAACTTTAGGGTTTCATGGGTATCAGCTTGGGAATAACTTGGATGTTATGCTCCCTCGAATAAACCTCACATCCCAAATATGGTTAGAAAATTCAAAGCCTAATGGTGGGATAGTATTAATTTTCTCCATCAAACGTCAAAAGAGGCAGTCTTAAATTAGCACTGATACCATAAGGTGCCCGGTTTTATAAGTCTCTAATTGTTATCTAAGACTGTGATTTATAAACGTGTGTGTATCATGCATAACAGAGTCAATTTTACAAAATTCATACTTAAATAGTTTCTCATTCTAAATTAACTTCACTAGTTATTACTTTAGATTTGGATAACTTTAGATGTGATGTTTATAATTATTCTAATATTTTAAGATGTTACTGCTGAAATTTTCGCATTCGCAAAGTAAATTGTACTTGTTAGCAAATTATGCTCTAGACTCAATAAAAGTGATTACACTTAATGAGCAAAAAAGCACTTTTCATTACCATATATTACCAAGAGATATCTGTGCTATACTTTTAATTTTCTCTTGACTAAGCTCTTCAAATTTCATTTGGAAAAGAAAAGAGCCATTTTAATATATATAAATGCATTTAATGTGCGGAATCAATTGGAGGATAATTTATTAAATTTTTAGGCTCTTTCAAGAATTTCAGAAAATAGTTTGAACGAGCTTACTAATTGAAGTTACACTTTTGATAATTCCAAGTATTTTCTGTAAAAAGACCAAAACAGGTTGATTGCTTCGATGAAAAGACCCTATGATCGCCAGGCTAGCAGGAGATTATTCCATAAATATCGTTTGGAAAGCACTTAGCCAAGATCTTAATGAACTATAGGAATTATACCTCGATGTTCCCACAGCAACATCAACTCGTCCGAAGCATTTTATACAACAAAACTTGCCATCAAACTCATAACTTGCTTTGTCGTGCTCATGCTTGCTCATTCTACTCCTCATATTTCTCCAATCGAGTAGCTCAAATTAGCCCAATCTAACACAAAATCACTTGAAATTGGCATATTACACACTCTCAGAATCGAATGCGACTAATTTACATATTTGGTCATGTCGTGAGAGCATCGGGAAGAGTGGTGGGCGATCCCAGGATTTTTCCGCCCACATCAGGAAACGTTTCGAAACCGGCCAAAGGACCGACTTTACCGTCTCTGCTCACATGAATCGGATACTGCATCAGGTGCCCTCTCATTTCCTTTGGATTATGTTGGTCATCATCCACATAAGCTTTCCAATTCCGTTTGGCTATTTTGTTCACCCTCTTCACACATTCAGTGCTTTGAGGTTCCCTGAAGCTGTCCTCTAAATCTCCCAAATGCTCCGCCCAAAGCGACATCCTATAACCATAAACCTGCATAGCATAAGTTAAAAATAATTATTTACAAGATCGCGTTTCTAAATCGATTTCGCTGCATTCACTCGGGTGTTCGCCTAGAATATGCTATCTAGATGAGAGATTGACCCGATGTAACTAACCTGGCCACGCGGATGCCTCTTTTTCACAGTCCAAGTATGATGCGGCTGATAACCTCCCATCGCGATTTCGGTGTCTCTTGAGCCATCCAGAGATCTTTGGTTGATATTTGCCGATCCTATGATCACGTACTCATCATCTACTATCATCCCCTTGGCATGCACATATATCATGAATCTGCGAAACTTTTGAACCGACGCCTGCATGGATAGAAACATGTTTCAACCAAAAGTCTTTTTACCACTCTTGCAGAAACCCTAGTTCGACTTTATGTGTTTTACTTCTTTAACAGATGAGTCAAAGGAAGAATCAATGAAGAGTACAGGCATATACCACGGCATGATTTTCGGATTGTTGATTCATTGCTTGGGATGAAGGTTGCGAAGACGACAAGGGCTCCCGCTTGCCTAGGCAATAGAAGTTCAAGTAGTCTAATGGATGGTATTTGTGTGACAACCTTCTTTTTCGAGAGCCTGGGCGATAATTTTGTACATCATCGTCATGGTTTGTCCCTGTCCACATTATCAATACACATATGAGAACAGTGAATGTCAATCTTTGCATGTCATCATATCTCGGAGAGATACTGAAGTGACCGGAACAAGGTTGAATCTAGAATGTTCCCCTCTAAGTAGCTAGGTTTGGTCTGCTCTGCTTGGATCACTTCGTTTTCTTCTTGATTCCTTTTTCTGCTTAATTCTGTTGGTCGTGTTATTTAGTTTCAATTTTCTAGGACGTCATATATATTGAAATACCATTATCGATTTGCTTGTGTCATCACTATTTCTTTGCAAGATAAAAGCGTTTATACTTGATCTAACCTGCCAGAAGAGAATTTCTTGCACGGCAGCACTGGTGGGGACACCCTCCGGCCACATCGGTATCACTATATACACGCAGAAGCGCTCGTTTGCACTGATCTTACTTGCTATCTTCAATGCCAGCTCCATCGGCACTAGATTGTTTGCACCTGCTTGTCAAAACGAAATCAAGCATTGGTTGCCATCAAAACTTGAACTCAAGAAATCAGATAGGCCAAAAACGAAACTAGAAAATGGGGGACAAAATCGAAATTGAAAAGGTTCGGAATTTCAATCTCTTGTACAGTGAGTTTTAGCTATTATTTGCTAATACAAAATGCCCAGAGGGAGCAAAGTCTGAATTCTTTACTAGAAGTGCGCATCTTATACCTGCATTTTTGTACGATGGCCAATGATAGGAAGAGCCAAGAAAATACTGGTTTTCAATGTAAATGAAGTGTTGCGCCGATCTAATCGCTTTCACGTATGCCATGTGAATGCTCTTGTCTATTTTCAAGTTCTTTCCACAGATAAGATTCTGCAACCATGAAGAGATTGAAAGAAGCAACATGATCATTGTGGACTTTAATCTCTATTCGAAAAGTGTAAAGATCCTGCATTAAAAAGAAGAGTGACTTACTAATGTAAAGAAGACCTTTCAAGTTATAACATATATAAAGGTCAACTGCAATTCTGGTGGCATAATATCAGTTAGCTAATACTTACTTGCTTCGCAGCTTCTTCAACGCTCTTCGGGAATCCCTTTACAGATCCCGAATCAATCGATCTAAAGACCTATGCCAACATAAAATAGAAATGAAAGATGATTGTTACACTTCATTTTGGTTATGATTGAAGTCCCCGGAAATGCCAATTAATTTTATGTAAATTCTCCTGACCTGCACGTGCCAATTTTCTGGGTCGTTTTCGTCCCTCACTTGTACTTTTTTGTCACCGTCGGGGCTAGTCGAGGGACAAAGTATCCACGAAATCCTCTCAAGCCTTAGGAGAGCATTCTCATGCCAACGCCTGACATTTTTCAGCTTAAACTCACGCCACTTTGCCGCCTTTTTCCATCTCTGTTCGAAATTCTTCAATATGTCATACGCAGCTTGTCCCTCAACTTTGCAATGTAGATCATGCCAAGGTTGCCTTGGGACATTGACAGCGGACTAAAAATCATCACAAAAAGCAATTAATTCAGCAGAAGATAACATGTACATGTTATAACAATGCTAGAGGTAAACATCAGCTTAATTACCGTGAATGTGGGGTTGTGAATGTCATTCTTAAAGACACTGTCAAGATCGCCATAGAGTCTGTGCTCAGGAGTGTCGTATCGCCCATCACATAGGTCCAGCCCGCCAATGAAAGCCGTTATTTTGCGGTTGTTTCCCGAGGCTTGAGTGTCGAGAACCACGCACTTTTGGTGATGCGTGTACAGGGTCCCCACCACCTGGACTACAAAAGATCCATACACAAACAAATTAAACCAAACATTTTTGTAGATTTATGCAGGATTTCAATCGAATGGACAGCCTCTACAATGCTGTAAAATTCCCTATTTGAACTGTCCAAAATGCACGACATTAGGTCAGAAAACAGAAGATATGCATCTAGGACAGCATGAGACAGATCAATAAACTTCCACGGATTGTCTGACGAGAGGAAAACTCTATCTATGAAACTAACAATTGGAATAATCAGGTAATATGCAGCAAAAGCAGTGCTTTGATTCAATCCAACGATGAGATTTTGATAAAGGATTGACCTAAACGTCTAAGGATCCATACCTGTTGCTTGAAAATGCTAAGCTTGGTGCTTGCATAACGAGGAGCAAGCACACAGTGGACGCCAGAATGTCGGAAGAACTTCTTCGTCTCTTCGTCATGAGTTTGCATCACGCCATCCTACGCAAAAACGTGGCCCATGCCCAGTCTCAATGACGAGAGATCTCAACAAAGACCTATCTTTTCCTAAGTGAACAAACTTATGGATTTTCTATAACAAAAAGCATGAATTTGAAGTTTGGCCAAACATGGGAGCATGGCTAAGTATACCGTTTTCAAGAGAAACTTGTCGTGTGAAGTCTTGTCATCCCAGATGAGCAGGACCACTCGGACACCTTCCTCAGACTTGTACTTCAGGAGCTCCCCTAAAGAAAGCTCTCCTCCATTGGGCAATTCCCTTGTGGGCTCTCTCACGAGCCTCACAGGATGATAGATGGACCAACCAATGATGTAGATCAAGTGGTGGGCCTCCAAAATGGCATGGCATATGTCCTCCCAACACTTGCCTTGCTCATAAATCTTCCCATCATCGAGCAAAATCGCGGGTAGCTTCCCTTCAGGGACATGAGCATCTTGGTACAGTGTCACGTCCCCACCTTTCCTTAGTGGAAAATATGTGTTTGGGACCCCCACGTAGTTTGGCCCAACCCCAACACCATTCTTGTATAAAGGGTTATCGCCGACGGGCTTGAATTGGATCGAAACGTGAAGTTCCGGGTAGGGCTTGAGGGGGCTCCCGAAGTTGCCGAGTATCGGGAACCAGTCATTGATCGTGTTTCCGGACACAATCTTGGCCACCGGTATCTCCACGACCCCAATGAGCTCGGCCCCAAACACATCGTTGTCCTTCACATGGAACTCCACCTTCACGACCGGGTGCGCCACGGCAACGCAGAACCGCTCGTCCCACATGGGATTCTCGCAGTTTGGGATCACCCGGGTCCGTGCTACCGTGGCCCCCGCAAGGCAGACGGACACATAGGGGTCACTCGTGATCATTGAGTGCTTCCCGGAGGAGCGAGCGGTGACAGGCTGCCGCCCGCCTAACGCAGGCGCGCAGCTTGGCCCCAGCATGGAGCAGCACTGCCTCATTCTCTCCGAGGCAAGGTCCATGTTTGGGAGGGATTTGGCCTCCACGATGTACATGTCCAATTCGCCGTGCAAGAAAATTGGCCCTGTTGTGACGTTAAGCCCATTGAGCTTTGCCGGTTCAGCGTTTGCGTCTCCTGGTATGTCATCCTCGCTGCCCACACCCCTTGTTGCCGGGTGCCAATCTCCCATATCCTCAAGCACTTCTTGATCACATCAATTTCGCCCAAATTTGTGCAGACTTTTTGCACCTAATAAGAGTAGATTCAGTCTGATAAATTGAAACTCGGTCTCAAGGTAAATTGAAATTCAGTTGGTCTAGAGGAAAGTGCCGATTTGTTCACGTAATTTATGAAACCAACCCTCGACGAGCTCGATCCCTGCAGAATCAGACTATGCAGTTGCTCCTCAAAGAAAGTAATGCGAAATTAGGGTACAACATTTTCCTCTCACATGAAAAATATCATCCCATTCGTAAGTTTGTTCAATGAAAAGAAATAGTAGCTTTTCCCAAAGAAATGATAACCGGATCGGGGAAGATATTTTCCGAATCGTGACTCAGATATATTATTGCTCAAGGATCCAATCATGTAATTCAAGGAAACCACGTGAAAATCAAAGAACTAATCACGTCCAAACTAAGAGCTTGACGGGGAAAGAAGAGAGAAGGAAAAGGAAAAAAGAGGAAAAAGGAGACTTACCCGATGTTGAAAAAGCAAAGGAGGAGGACCCAGAATCGGGGAGACAATAAGGTGGAAGAGGATGGAAAAAGAGCGTGCATGATCTTTCGTTAGTTTGGAGGAAAAACACAGAGAAGCGGTCAATGGACAACACCACAAAGAGGAAACAGAGGGAAAATCCAAAGCGGAAATGGTGGGAAGCCTCAGATGATGATGTGTAACAATCTCCATCTCAAGGACTCATTTTAGCTACTCGCTAGCACAGAGTACACAGAATTTCATAATTGATGGCACATCGATCATTTATGCATGATTTGATTTCTCCTACACAAGCCTCTTTATTCTAATAGGCTTCGATGATTGAAGCAAAACCTTTGTTCTTGTGGTTCTGGAGGATGTACCTACAGTACTCGATTTAGGAACTCCGCGGTGCTCAGTAGATGTGTCAATGATGGGCAAAATTAAGCTACTTTTTGACCCACTTTTATACACGGGTCATACATGGGCTCATTAAATTAAAAAAATAGATCAAATATGGGTCTAAAATTTTAAGGCCTATTCAAATATGGTTCTAATGGATTTTAGCTCAACCCTTTTTACCCATGGGTTATAACTTTTCAGGCCACCCCACCCTACCCCCCTCCAGCGCCCGCTACCACCACCGCTCGCTCGCCGCTACCCATCACCTCCGCTCGCGCCGCCGTTGCCTCTGCCCGCCCCCGTCGCCGCCCGGCCACTACCAAGGCCGCCCCCCGCAAGCCTAGGGCGAGCTTGCTAGCCGAGATTTGAGACTCCGCAGCCCGCGAGCCTAGCCGCTGGATGGAAGGAGCTCCTCTGCCTCAAGAAGCTATACCAGAATCAGAACCCGAAGCGCGCTGATTTGACTCAAAGAACACCCAATCTACGTCCAAATCAGTGATGCATTTTCTCCACCACAGCTCCAAATCTACCTCCGATGCCTCAAATCTGAGCCCCCACAGCTCAAAGAATCCTCCGACGGCGAGTTCGTCTCAATCTCTTCGCATCACTCGCTGTCCTCTTCGTCTTCGAGGCTCGCCGGGACGGCCAATTGCCAAGCTTCTCACCGGGACGCGGCCAGTTGCCTCTTCGTCTTCGAAGCCCTAAATACTAGTAGATGGAGGAGGGATGTTGCGGATGGAGTTGCATACGAATGCAAATGGAGTTGGAAACGAAGGAGGGAGGAGGAAGGAGAAAAAAAAAAGGGAAAATAAAGAGAAAATGAAATAAAAATTAAAAACATTTTATAAAATTATAATAAAAAAAATTCATAAAATTCATATTGTATGATTTGGTAAATATCATTTTAGCAATATCATTTTTTTATATCAAATTATAAGATGTATGATTTGGTTAAATATAGAATTGTTTAACAAATACAGATCGGGTATGGATCGAGTATGGGCTTGTCGGGTCGGGTATGGGCAGGGTATGGGTCATTTAATTTGTATTGATAAATATGGGTTAAAATGGGTTAAAATGGGTCAATATGGGTCGGACCATATTCGACCCGACCACCCATTTGACACTATAGTGCTCAGTTTAGTTTAGATGGTTGATGGGCAAAATTAAGCTACTTGAGTAAAAATCAATTTCCAAGGTGAATACGGGTCGATCGAATAGGAGTTCGATCATCCTCCCTAGTTTTGGACAACCTAATTAATGAACTTTCACATAGTCCACAGAGATGAGAAAGATGCCTATTTACATATAACACATTAAGAAACACCACTTGTATGTATCGGATCCAGAGGAAGTGGCAACAAGTCTCCTTGAACCATATCCAAGCATTTATCGAAGCAAGCTAATTCACAGGTTATGCAAGAGAGCGACCATCCGACAAGGTATAATACGACCAAGGAACAAAACTCGGCAACAAAAGTCAAATCAGATGCAAAAAATCCAAATTTTCTGGAGGAAAGCGAGTGTTAATCCAGCTTGCAATCACATAAATTTGGTGTGGGAAATAGGACATTCTATTTTTAGTGAATATTATTGATCCTCAGAGGCTTTGCTGATCTTGCACTCACACCCGCATTTATAAAAGACATGATCTAAAAGAGGACTTAGTTTCTTAACCTACTACTACTATCATGACCATGCGGGAATACGTCACTCCTGCAGAAACCACAGAAGATCCTCTTGAAAGAAGTCCCCGTAAAATTACCATCTTTGCAAGCCTTGCCACCATCCCAACGACCCCATTTGAGCTCACCTCTAATATCTCCTCTGCAGAAGCCAGAAGACAGGTTTAAATGGTATGTTAGAGGCAGCATGATGAGAAAAATTTACACTTAACAGCTAGAATATGTCAAGCAAAGATATCCCCAAATAAAGCAATGAGATGGCCATGGTCATGGCAAAATTTACAAGTAGAAGAGCCCATGCAATACTGGACATTATCATTCTTTTTTCTTCTTTTCTATCATATTTCCAGGGCAGGGCAAGCGGTGAAGAATCCTGTGAGCATCGCTCCACCGGAAAATTAACAAACGTTTAGCCCGTGGAAGACTAATGATAAATAACACATCAGATAATAAAACTCTCATGTTAGAGACTGCAATGCAGAGCATGCTTTGGCCCAAGAGAAAGAGAAATGCACAAATATAATGAGCTCTGGAGGAGTGTGCACACAAAATCATGTGACAGGAGAAATTCCTCTGTATTATAGTCGCAGAAAAAATGGCTCAATTCACAGTCCAGCACCACAACGAACATTAAAGCCAAAGTAATGACAGATGCAGAGCAAGCATGTATATCCACCTAAGCATGAGAAAAATGTACGTGACTTTGCGTAAGAGCAGTTTTAGCTTCCCATCCGTTGTTCGCAAAAGCAACTGCCCGGTGTAAACTTCTTAAGTTTGAACTTTACACTAAACAAAGATAACACATACACATCCCCTCACACCCCCCCCCCCCCCCCCCCCCAAAAACTCCCCCCCCCCCTTCTCCTTCTCCTCCCTTTTTTCCTCTCTTTCCATAGTTGAGTGGAGAAATCTACCTAAGCATCACAAAACACCTCTCAAGGGAGGAGAGAGAGGGAGGAGGAGAGGGGAGGGGGGGGGGGGGGGGGGGGGGGGGGGTTGTGTTTTGTTGATTTGGGGGTGGGGAATGGCAATAATCAAACCAATTTTTCATAATCTTACGGGAACACATCCCCAACTTGGCATACTTGAAATCTCATACACTGACAAACATTTCACACAAACTAACGAGTAACGACTACACGACTCTAACTATTTTTATTCACTCAAAGATCTAAATCAATTAGACTAAATTGAATAACTTACTTGCTCCGTTCCCCCTTGTCCTCCGGTCTGTAGCTCCTTTGGTCTTCCTGCACGCTCCATTGTTCTCCCTGCACGCTCCCTTGGCCTGGCGGTGTGAACCTCTGTCCTTCCCCATGTCCCATATAATTCTGTCCTTGATTGGGATTCATTCCTTGCCCATATGCACTACCCAGCACCTTGCCTTGAAATCCATCAGACCCTCCCATATGTTCCACCAGGAGTAGGTTTATAGTTCCGATTGTCTCTCCTATAATCATTCTGCACTGGTGGGAGGAGCTCCATCCTTGCGGCATGTCTCTTTGTTGCTGATAGTAATTGTTGTTATGACCCTGCTGATTGTAGTTTCCCTGATATGAAGGCACTGGATCTCTCCTCTGTCCTTGATATGGATCCTTCCACCAGCGGCATAATCCATATTGCTCATTGGCATGGGATTTCTTCTTTCACCTTGCCCTGGGGGACCATAACTTTGCTGGGGAGAATAATTTTGCGGAGCATCCCGCTGCATAGGACCCTGATAACCATATTGGGGACTCCCTTGTCTATTTGGCACTTGACCTCCTTGCTGGTCATATCTAGGTGGGCCATAGTTTCTATTGCGCGGTCTACCACCCGGCCTCCCATACTGAACTGGAGTGGTCTATGAGTAATTACTCCATTTTCATACTTGTCACCTAATGATTTAGTAAGTTCAATAAAACAAGCATGCAGGGTCACAAATCATAGACCTATTGGAGAGTTGAGCTTATGGATTTAGAGGATGAATGGATTAAATGACAGAAAAATTATGGCAGAGGTGTACAATAGAAGCATTTCTGTGGAGACAAGTCATACCTCCATACTCCTTGTTTTGGGGATCAATGTAGGAATCAGGTAATATGAAAACGACTCCAGGTAGATCTGTTTATAGCTCAATATGTCAGTGCACAACGATGATGCGATACTAATCAGTCATTGGTCGCAATAAGAAACTTATCAGAGACACTTGCCTCTGAATTGCTCTGACTCTGCTTCAGTCATCACAGCCTGAAACCCCTGATAGGTGGTTGTGCTACATGCATACATTCTCTTTTTTGCTTCCTCCAAACTGAAACGCGAGTATCAAATATGATCTCATTCAACACACGCAAAACTAGCAAAGATCGGCAATGATTCAGCAGGCACTGACATCAAGCATAAATACAGAGAACAAATTTACTTACCAAGCATTCAACCATGAGAACCATCCAGTTGATATTTGAGGCAAATTACAATATAAGTAAAGCCTTACCATGGCATTCAAAGTAGAGAGGGGAAAAGGCCACAAACAAATAAGCTGTCAGAAAGCATAAGAAGGGATAATAACACTAATAGTCTCTAAACTTTAGCTCAATGAGTAATGTCATCATTATAGTGTTCAATATGGTCCTTTAATCATACATAAATGTCCAATGCAACCCTTTTGTTTGATCAAACAGGGAGAAAGTCACTAAAGTCCCTAAACTATTCTGAAATGTGCAATTTAGTCTCCAAACAATTGCGGAATGTATAATCTAGTCTCTCGACTTTCTATGACTGGTATTATTCACAAGTCTTCTTTATGACACTATTGCCTATATTTAGAACATCTTTTCATTTCATTCGTTTTCTAAATCCAATATTAAAATATTTTTACAGCTATTGATCCAAAGATAAAGTTATTTACAAAAAATTTATACAGTTTAACAAAATTTAGTTTGAATAAACAAAACTTCAAATTTTTTCCTATCTAAGAAATTAGGAACAAGATTTAGATAATATCTATAGATAAATTATTATAGTTTCTAGATATCCTCATTAAAACACTTAGTCCCTCAACTTTTTATGACAAAGTCAAATCAGTCATTTATTATTATTCACAAATTTTCATAAATAAACTATTGCCAATACTTTTTAATATCTTCTCATTTCAATATATTTCTTCAATCAAAGATAAAATATTTTTCCAGGTCATATATCAACAATAATATATTTTTACAGAAATAAAACACAGATTTAAGTAAATCTACTTTCGAATACACAACACAAAAGCTTGGAAGTTTTATTATTATAGTTTCTAGATATCCTTATGAAAACACTTACACGTAAAATAGCAGAAATATCAACGTGATTCAACACTAAATGATGTTCTACTTTTACTATTAGAGAGAGCATAAGCTAATATACCCTAAATGGAACTATCATAATTATCCTTATGAAAACGCTTACACTTAAAATAGCAGAAATATCAACGTGATTCAACACTAAATAATGTTCTACTTTTACTATTATAGAGACCATAAGCTAATATACCCTAAATGGAACTATCGTAATAGTGTAAAGTCAAAAAAGGTAAAAAAGTAATAAAAGATGGCATACTTTTTGTTGTGTCATTTTGAAAACTCGTGAATATTATAAATTGACATTGTTATGGAAATCCGAGGAACTAGATTGAACAAATTGAAAGTTTAGGGACTAGATTGCACATTTTACAATAGTTTAGTGACTTGTTGTAACTTTCTCCCTTGTTTGATCAAAGAAATGAGAACATTGAACATTTACGAATAGTTGAAGGACCGTATTGAATAAAGTAGAAGTCCAATAATGACATTACGCATTGGACAGAATTCAGGGACTACTAGTGTCATTTTCCAGCATAAGAAATACTCAATTCAGACCCTAAACATTTTTAACTCATCCCGGTGGCAATTTCCAGTTTGTTTAATCAATTTATCCTAATTTGGTTTAATTGTGAGGCCCCTATCTAGTGGAAAGCCGTAAACCTTTCGGACAGGGGCTGACCTCTCCAAGTTGCTAACAATGAGGGAAGAGAGAGAACTTGAGCCTCTTTTAAAATCACTAGCCAATTCTACCACAGTTGTCACCTTACCCTACTGACATTCTGCCTCAACTCCCATAATTACCTCTTCCCTGCATCCAAAGAGCCTCCCAATTCCCCACTAATTTATTTTCTTTTCACTTTTGAGAAGGGCTTCAATGCCTCCCATACGTTAGAGTTCATTAGACTTCTAGTCTGTAATGGCAATGCTTTTCATCAATACCTACATCATCCCCAACATTTACCAGAACTGAGGCATTGATTAATCTCTAAGCAACATTGAGAAATTCTACATCTTATAAATTGAACATGCAGCTTCAAAGCCTCTTGATACCTCCACCTCTGTCCACATCTTATAAATTGAACATACAGCTCCAAAGCCTCTTGATTCCTCCACCGCTGTCTTTAATCGACCAAAGGATCCCACTCATTACTTAAGTTTCCAGATGGATCAGGACAAACGCACTCTATCACTTAAGCTTATCTGTGCTGTAGATGAACCCTCCCTCCCTCGCGCACTTAAAGCACTTGGCAAAGGATCCTCGAGCTCCCACTAATGAGCAACAATGTAATGGTGTCTTTGTCTCGGAATGAAAAGACACTGAGCTAAAAACTTGGACTAGATCTGGTGCTGTATTCCAACACAATTTGGACAGAGAAACAATTAAATAAACATGTGGCCCAACAAGAAGGCTTCAATCTAGGGGAGATATCTTTCTCCCTGGTTTAAACACAAGGACAAACAGAAAAAGACATGCATACACGTGCACCCAGATACGCACTTGCACCATAGAAAGAGAGACGGAAGGTGAACAAGAATTCCCGTTGCTTATTTATTCCTAACCTAAGCAAGTTCAACATTTACAACACTTCGCATCGTGTAACCAAGGCACAGACTTAGCATCATATATCTTTAAATATCATACTTAATAAGCTTTAATTTGCTCAACCACATCAGTTAACACTAAGCATTAGCTAGCATTTGTCTCTCTCTCTCTCTCTCTCTCTCTCTCTCTCTCTCTCTCTCTCTATCTATATATATATATATATATATATATATTATGGGTCGCCCCATAACCAAGCACATGAAATATGGTCTCAAACATAGGACGCAATACCTACAACAAGTCATGAACAGAGTAATTTATCCAGGCATGAACGGATAACCAACCAGGAACAGAACTAATATGTTTATCAGGCTAAAAATTTTAAGATTTTTTTCCACGCGTTAGCGATAAGTGCTAAACTCATGCTTTCTAGCCAACCATTACTTAACTCCGGCCTCTAACTAATGAAGAATAAGCAAATTGAAAAAATTCCTTAACGAATTGCCCTGTCCACAATGAGTTCAACTTAATGACAGAACCATTCCCCACACCCTGTGCGGAAAGAAACAACATAGTGAAAAGAGGAATCAAAACCTGATGTTGAGCCCTTTAGCACAAGTCTCCTCGTAGGTGCGGACCATCTCCTCGGGAGTGGGCTTGGGGTCCTTGGGGAAATCCATGGTGATGAGCCAGTGGTTGAAGTCGCACCCCTCGAAGAGGACCGTGTCCGGATCGATCTTGTCGCCGCCGTCGTTGTAGTTCCGGGCGTTGTAGGCCAGTGATCGCGAGAAGAGGAGCGACGACGCCGCCGGCGCCAAGGACCGAGGTCCTAGCGCCGTTGCAGTCGCAGACGTCCACGACGGCGTGGCGGACGTCGCGATCCGATGGCCGCCGCGCCGTCCCGGCTCCGGCCGTGAAGCGCTCGATGGACGGTGTGGTTAGGGCTCCCGGAAGAGGAAAAGAGCATCGCCATGGCTGCTGTTGAAAAGAGAGAGGGTTTTAGGGGTTTGGAGGAACGTCTCCGGCTAATGTGACTTCCGCAGCAGCATGTTTCCTCAAATGAGCCTTTGTGATTTTCGACCGGGAAAATTACAACTTGGCCCCAGATTTTTAGGATGGTCATTAACCCACGATACCCCGGGGTCATAGTTTGATATTTTATATTTTCAAATGATTTCAATGATCAAAGGGTCACCCGGGTCGGTGATTTCGGATTGCCTTCCAATGTGCTCCCAACCTTTTGAAATTAGTCGCACTCTTCCCCTTAAAATAAGTGTAGAAAATGAAGAAATTAATTTTAATTAAGGGCGTTTGTTTCACGGAAGATGAAAGAATTAGAAACTTTTCCAAAAATTATCGGTTATCCCTCTTAGAAAAATGAGTAAAAACGAAAAAAATTTCATCATCGATAATAATATAATTTTAACCATTTTCATATATAATGAAAATATTTTGCATTCGTTTATTTTTTTATAAGCATTTTAAAAGATTATTTTTCAGAATATATTATTCAAATCATAAATTTTTCACAAAACGAATCAATTTGATACCTAAAAAAGGCATCAAGGTCTCCCCCCGTTTAGTTCTCTTTTTTTTCTTTTTTTTTTAAAATTCTAGTTATAATGCTCAAGTCAATCTTTAGCTGAAATTCATTTTGCTTTTTAGTTTTATTTCCTTTTTTCTAATTCCATGTAATTTCTCGTAAATTTACCGTTGCTACAAGGAGAAGATTGTAAAGAATTTTCAAAGATTCGACCGGATCAACCTTTATTCTTCAACTTCTAAAAACGCTATCTTGGATACATTTTCCTCATTGGTCCCATTAAAATCATGTCATGGTCCAAATTTTCATTTGCCTGTACAAATATCAAATGGACTTGATTCATCGAGGAGGTTTGAGGTGGGCTTACGAGTTGATTGTGTTCAAGGAATTTGTTGCTCCCGCATCACTTTAGCAAGTCAATTTTACAGAATTTTTAAGTAAATTATTTTCGCTGAAAATAGTGCTTGTTGGATGGTCATGAGTGGACCCGTGCATCTAGAAAACAAAAACAAAAAAAAAAATGAGTAGAACCGTTTTTGCAGGGAAAATGACACTTTTAGTGTCAAAAGTTATGTAGGAAGATCACTTTGGTGCCAAATGTTTCAATCGAATTACTTTAGTGTCAAATCGGAGACAAAATGATCACATTAGTGCTAAGTCCAGCCAAAACTACCACATGTCATTAATAAAATATTTTTTAATATAAAATGACATTTAAAAAAAAATAAGTCCACATGAGCTGTCACGTGAACTTCTGCGCATTAAAATAGGTTAAATAAATCAAATTCATATTTAAAATTAGCTAAAAATAAATTCATTTAAGATAAAAATTGTATTTAAAATAAAATTAAAAATAAGTGTAAATTTTAACAAAAAACATTTTAATTAAAAAAAAAGCAATGTAGCCACTACTGAACGGCGAGGCTTGCATAGCCCTTGCCGTCGCCAGCAATGGCCAGCCGAGAGTCGCTTGCACAACCCTCGCCTGCAACTTTTCTTCTTTTAGTTTTTACTTTATTTTGTTAATTTTTAACCAAATTTCTCAATTTATAGTTTTTTAAAAAATTTTGTAAACTAATTAAGTTTAGCATTTTTATTTTTAATATATTTTTTAAAATTTTACATTTTTTAATTGCTGACTAGACCTTGCCAGAACCACGTCATCCTAAAACATTAGTGAAATAATGACACATTAGATTACCGGCGGATCAAATCAAACTTGGTACTAAAATGATCGTTTTTTCAAAAACTTGACAATAAAGTGATCCAATTGAAACTTTTGGTACTAAAGTGATTCGTACACAACTTTTGACACTAAAAATATCCTCTTTTTTTTTGCATTCTCAAGCCAAAATTTGTTCTTATTTTTAAAGTGAGAGTTTCAAAAGTACTAGGGCCAACTAATAAAAATTGTAAAATCTGTCCAACAACTAAAGTATGTAGGACCATATATTACACATGTTTTTTTGTACAACCACTAAATAAATCAATTGCTTTTTAGGGTTAATACCACGCAAAACGTCAAACTATACATTTAGGATAAATTTACCCCAATTTATTTTTTGGCTAACGAAAAATCTCAAACTGGTACACTTGTGATACATTAACCCTAGGTAGCTTCCATTAATTTTACCATAAAGTTGTTGAATTGGATGATACATGGCAAAAACTATTTGACCCAGCAAGTCGACAAAAAAATTTGGGAGATGAACAAATAGATTTCTAGGAATATCTAAGCAAATCTTCTACTAATGGTGAAGTTTGGTTCATAGAGCCTGATGATTTGAAAATTGTTACCCTTTTTTCATTAAATGAATAGGTGAACGAATAGATTTACCATATAATTACCAAGTCAACTGAGTTATTGATGCCATATGTCATATAGCTCAACGATTTCACAATAAAATTTAACAGAAGCTAACGAAAGGTAAATGGGTTACGCATGTACTAGTTTGGAATTTTTAGCATCTAAAATAATAGTTTGGAATAAATTTATTACATGGGTGTCACTAAAAATTAATTTGGAATAAATTTATCTAAGTGTATAAGTTTGGAGCTTTTCGTAATCCTTGAATTCCTTTTCATATTAGGCAAAAAAATTCTTAATTGAACTTGATTAACTTTAAGCATTTGGCTCTAAATATCATTCGAGTGCAAGATCTCTTCTTAAGTCTCGTATTAGCAAAGTTTAAAGGCTCTAAAGGTTGGTGAAAAAAAAATCAATGGCAACCAATTCAAAACAACATCTGGGAAGAATGTTACAACAACAACGTAATAAGGCTGTATTTGTTTTGGAGCAAATGAATGAATCAAAAAGTGTTTTCTTAAAAATAATCTCTTGTGTCGCTTCTTCAACAAAAGAACGAAATTTCTTTTTATCATCCACAAGAATATTTAAACATAAATTGTCGTCAACAATAAAATATTTTTCATTGACTTATTATTTCAAGTAATACAAACGACATTTTTTGCGAACATATTTTCAAAAGAATTTGTTTTTGGGAAACAAATAGAGCCTAAGCTCCATTCGTTTTGCAGAAAATAAGGTGTTTCTGAAAAATATTTTCCAGCAAGTTATTTTTTAGGAAATAACAATATTTTCATCTAAAAATGAACCGAAAAATATTTTTCATAGTTCAATATGCAAAATCATATTTAATTTTCACATGTGCACTCCTTTAATATTTTTTATTTTTTAAAATTAGAATTTCTATTTTTAATGTTTTCTTTTTATTTTTTATTTATTTCATTTCATTTTTTCCCTTTTCCCTTCTTCCTGTTTTTGGCGCTGGCCACTTCGTTGGTCGATGATTGGCTGCAAGCGAGCTTGAGCCCGTTGGCTTTGAGCGAGGCTCACCAGCCTATGGTGAGCTCTCTGACCTAAGAAGAAGGAAATGAGAACAAAAAGAAATAATTAAAAAGAAAATTAAAAATTTTAAAAAGTTGATTGTTTTAAAATAAGTAGAAAGGAAATGAAAGTGAATAAGTGAAGAGAGAAAAGACGAAGCAAAATGATTTCCTCTCTTTAAGAGAAAATCATTTTCTTCACTTTTGAAGTCTTTTTTTTTCTATTAACGAAAATTATTTCTTAACTCATTAATTTTTCATGAACCAACTATCGGAAAAATAGGAAATTATTTTATTGAAAATTATTTTTTGGAAAATAAATAGGACCTAAGTAATGTTTTAAATGCCATATATCATCAACTCAACTTACATACACTAATTAATTGCCTCTATTTAAGATGAGATCTGGTGTTATTTACTCATATTCAATGGGTTGATTTACCTTCCACAAATGCATTAATTGATCACTCCGACTGCTAAAGTATCTTAGATGCCATCCAGCCAATAAGGCATTGGCTTAAATAAGAATGAAATTTGTTTCCCTTCTTGTGGTATAGATTTAATTCTTTTTTCAAAAATAAAATTTTAAATGCACTGAACTAATGTGAGGAACACGCCCTTAAGATTATCTCAAAAAGTGGATCAAGCCACGCAAAAGCGATCAAGACACATGCCAATCACCAAACAAAAAAAAATGCCACATATCATCTTAATGGATTTTTTTAAAAGATCGATGAGATGTTACAAAACTTAAAACATGAGAGAGTGAAATAGTAATATTAGGAAAAAAAAACGCGGATGGGCAATGTAGCCTTTGATTAAGTAAATTTTCTTTTACTTATCAATTCATCTTCTAGTTTCATATCCATTTGTTTAAATCATTTGCAAATTTCTATAATTTTCCTTTCCTACATTATTAACCCTTTTTTTCATCTGCAAAATAATTTACTTTTTGCAATTTTCCAATAAAGCAACAAATCGGCATGGACGAAAATGACTAAATTGGAAGAATCAATCCGAGGACGAGGACGAAATCGAACAAAAATGGTATAATCCTCAAGTTTTCCTTTATGCGAATCATTTATAATCTTATGCAGCAGCCCCTCCATTTCTTCATCTTTCGACTTTTAAACCCTAAATTCGCTCTGTCCCTCTCTCCCCCCAAAAGCGTGGCCAGCGACTTTGCTACAGTGCACGTTGTCTCCGGCGGTGGGCGTTGGCGGAGCAAACCCGCGACCCTTGAGCGGCTTCTAGACAGCGTCCACTAGCTCCATCCTCTTCAGCCACCGATTTTTCCGGAGGTACGTTTCTTCGTTTTCTTTTCCGGGAAAAGTCCTGCTTGAGATTTACTTCGGTACTTATGGGTGGAAAACGATCAGGATTATCAATCTCAATGGCGGAATCATGTGTAGTTCTGAGTGGTAGATTGTTAATTCCAGACGTTTAGTTGGATTTTTAGGTATTTACTTAGTGGCGATCGATTCTGTTTCCGATGGTAGACACTCGTGTTCACTGTATCTGATTCATTGAGGTTGATAGGAGTTCAGAATTCATCTTCCTGTGTTCTTCAGTTCTGTGATGGCTCTCCCATTGTCTCCCATTTTACATTCTGGGTTCTCCGTTCTTTCTTAGGAAATAAGTAATTCCAAAGTTTGGCTAGAGATCTTGCATTCCAAGGTCGCGCAGGGTACCCTGTTAATCTTGCTAAGATGTATGATCCTTCCTCATAGATATCCACTGCGGATTCAATGAGTTTGAAAAGCACAATTGGAAGACTGCCTCTGGAACGACTCCTATACATTTGATGTATTCGAAGGACTATTGATAGATGCGGATTGGTGAAGGAAGAGAATCCAATGGCCTCAATTTGATTCATGTACATTCCTCTGTTGAGCTTGGATTAAGATGACTTTTCAAGCAGCTTGTGGTTGGAGAGGGACTAGCTATGGTTTTATAAGCTGTGAACTCTTCCCGAGGGTTTAGTGGACGAAAGGATCCACAAACAATAAGCTCAACAGAGGAATGTACATGAATCAAACAACAATGCTTTCTTTTTCTTTTTTTTTGGGCCAAACACAAGCAGCAATACAGCAGTCACGCATTTATAATTGAACCAAATGAATTTATAAAATTCGTCGTGGACTCCAGTCCACAATTGTAAAAAAAAGAAAAAATTGAATTGAAGAATTAGATGGAGGCAAATTTATTGGTTGACTGTGTTATTGGCGAAGATAAGAAAATAATTTTGCTAAAGCTCAAGAATACTAAGAGCAAAGGCATAGTAGAAGATCTTTTCGGAAAACGATACAGAAAAAGTAGTGTTGGAATGTGTAATGTCAACATGGGAGGTTTGATGCTGATGGTTACTTAAGGAGGTACCTAAGTGGAAGTAAAGAGTTCAGCATCTTTCCCCATCTATTGACTGAAGAGCTATAATGGGTGTGTTGTGTTGGAGAAGCATGTATGCTGTGGAAGTATTCTTGGGTATATTTGCACAAGCTTTAGATTTCTTGCAGTTATGTGTGGTTGTCATCTTTCCCATCCTTTCATCTTGTATATTAAGACTCATATGAGGAAACAAAGAGATGGAACTGATGGAATGCTTAATGCCAATGGTAGAGATGGAACAAGAATAAGTGGAAGCTAAATGCAATGATGAAGTTTCAAATACAATGTTATCCTCGGGTACAAGGATACTTGAAGGGGAAGGAAGTTCTTGAATGACAAATAATCAGGATTATCAATCTTAGTCGCTGCATCTTGTGCACTTCTTGTGGTAGAGAGTTAGTTGTAGCTGTCACCTTTTCTAGTTGGCTTTTAAATAGTTATTTAGTTGCAATCAATTCTTGTTGTTGTTGTTGTTCTTCTTCTTCTACATCTCGTCCTCGGTCTCCATTCTGGTTGTCTTTTCCTTCTTGAAAATTTTCCCTGAGTTTTTCTGCTTACATCAGCTTCTAGGTGTTTGGGAAAATTTTGGTGGCTGTTGATTTTATTGTGATTAGATCTCAGATGAAAGTTAAAAGTTTACATCCCATATTGTAGATCCAATAACCGTAATAACCAAGTTTTGAATATTGGCCGAGTCTGAACAAGACAAGAAAAATTAGTTTGTTTCACTGGTGAACATTCGTTTGTTCAGTTAGGTTGTTAAAGTTGGGTATTTAAGGTGGTGTATTATTTGACCCAAAAAAAAGTGATGTATTACTGATTAGGAGGTTCAAAAAATTTCGAAAGTACAGGCCTTCTAGGAGTAATGGCATAAGGCTTGTGGCTTGTAATTAGATAATGTTTAGGAAGATAATTGTGGTGAATTTTTAACGATTCTTTCTCACAAGCATCCTTGCCAATGTTAATTGCTGACATTAGTAATTTTTTGGATGTGATAATTTTGATGACAAGGAGCATCCAAAATAACTGAACTCCTTGATCTTGTGAATTCGTTCATAGCTTTGTGGTTTTACCAATAGATTATATGCTTATGATTGCATACATTCATGTTGACAGAGAAGGAGATTTCCAACCTTTCCTTTAAACATCACAAAAGTTGATCTTCAGGATCCTTGGTATTCCTTTTGATCTTTTATGTAAAGGTATTAGTATATCCATTAAGATCTATAATAGTAATTGGGTTGGTTTTGTGGATATGATAACCTTTTTTTCACTTGGTTTATTGTGATATTGCATCAATGTCTATGCAGGAAGTCTTGTTTCATTTAATATTGTAGTAGTAAATTGTGGGTCTGGTTTCTTGTATCTTTTCTTTTTATGTGCCAAAGTTTATAGAGCAGTAAATCATCAATTTTTTTTTTGCCTCTTAAATGCTACAATGATTTTATTCTCCAGTAGTGTGGACATCAAATTTAAGATTTATGTATTGCTTTTGATTTTTTTTGTTTTACTTTATTTGATGAGTTTATTAAACGATCAATTATCTTCTCCCTGCAGAATATGAGCAGCTTGGTGGAACGGCTACGTGCCAGATCAGATCGAAGGCCAATTTACAGTATAGATGAATCGGATGACGATGATTTTGTACCCCTAAAACCTGGGTTGACTCAGGACAAGCTAGAAAAGATAGTCAGGGATGACGCGGTCTGTATTAGTGTATATATATATATTTTCCAGTTTGCCATTTTTCATGATTCTAGCATGTTTTCATCGATGCTTCTCCTTTATACTTAGGAGTATGCATTTAAGATGGAAACAGAGGAGTGGGCTGGAAAAGATGTTCAGTAAGGATTGCATAATATCAATTAATTGGCTTTGTGACAGAAAGCAGCTCCCAATTGTGCTCTAATTGGATTTGTGTGCTCACTGTACTTTTGTGCGGTGCTTGAGATTTGTTTATTGTCTTATATCTTTTGCAGAACTGTGATTCGAAACACATATTCTTGCTTTTTCCATTTTTATTGTTATTAGTCATTTAATGTCACTAATATGTTAACCTAGTTGTTTGGTTTTTGGTTTCCTGAATGAAAGTAGATCATGGTTCCTTCCTTAATGATGTAGTTTTCATTTCTGAACTATTCATCTGCTTTCTTTGATTAACAGAAGGGAGATTCTTGTCAAGCCTGTGGTGAAAGTGAAAACCTTTTGAGCTGCGAGACATGTAATTATTCTTACCATGCCAAGTGTTTGATTCCGCCACCCAGAGCTCCTTATCCCAGCAATTGGAAATGTCCTGAATGTGTATGGCTCCACTATATGTATTCTCTTTTCTTTCTTTCTTTTGGCAAGTTCTCAATCGTTCAGCGTATGTGAGAAGTGCTATGTTGTGATTTCAGGTGAGCCCCTTGAATGACATTGAGAAGATTTTAGACTGTGAAATGCGCCCCACTGTAGCCGACGATAGTGATGCTTCTACACTGGGTACAAAGCAAATTTTTGTGAAACAATATCTTGTTAAGTGGAAGGGATTGTCCTATCTGCATTGCACCTGGTAATTTTAGGCTTTATCATTTCCTCAGTAACGACAGTTACCATATGAGACTGATTACTTTTGTAATTACACTTTTTATGTCTCTTTTGCTATGGCTGGGAAATCCAACTTTTCATTGGGTATTCAGCTTTGCTTGTTATGCAACTTCCATTGTATTCTCCATGCAGGATCCCTGAGAAGGAGTTTCTAAAAGCTTTCAAATCAGCTCCACGGCTAAAGACAAGGTGAACAACTTCCACAAGCAAATGGCATCAAACAATAATGCTGAGGATGAATTTGTTGCCATAAGACCAGAATGGACTACAGTTGATCGGATTATCGCGTGCAGGTTTGATTATCCGGACCTCGAGTTCTTTGGGAGATGTTTTACTTTGCCTTCAGGCAATTTGTTTTTGCTATCTAAACTGCTCTTGATGTGTGGTTTGAGTACTTGTGCTCCTAGGTACAATGTTGTACATCCATTGTGCTGCTACTACTTTTCAATTTTTCCAACTTAGACTGTCATCGAGAAAATTATTTACTTGTTGATCTGGTTTTATTTATTCCTCTGTTTTCATGCGATGTTGATCTTTTCTACATTCTCACCTGGTTATTTATTGATCTTTCAATTTTGAATTGTATAAATAAGTGTGGTGCCATGTACTGAATGCTGTAGGTTGAATGACGATGAAAAGGAATATCTAGTGAAGTGGAAAGAGCTTTCCTATGATGAATGTTACTGGGAATTTGAGACGGATATTTCTGCGTTCCAGCCAGAAATTGAAAAATTTAATCAAATACAGTCCAGGTCTCGCAGATCATCTTATGCTAAAAAAAAAAGTAGCCTTCGAGACTCTTCTGATCAAAGGAAGAAGCAGAAAGAATTTCGTCAGTATGAACATAGCCCAGAATTTCTTACAGGAGGTATAGTTCGCAGTTTTGTGGTGTTGCATTCTGCTGCTTCGATTTATCTTTCATCTATTTCCTTATCTTTGTCTATCTGCTGCTTGTGATAATGAAGGTTCGCTGCATCCATATCAGCTTGAAGGTCTTAACTTTCTACGGTTCTCTTGGTCTAAACAGACACATGTGATTCTTGCTGATGAGATGGGTCTTGGTATGTCTTTGTCACGAGGAAAATTTATGCAATGAATTTACATTTTTGTTTTCTGTGTAAGCTACTCTTTATATTTTGCAGGCAAAACTATACAGAGTATTGCTTTTTTAGCATCTCTGTTTGAAGAAAATTTATATCCATTCTTAGTTGTGGCTCCACTTTCTACTCTGCGGAATTGGGAACGGGAGTTTGCTACATGGGCACCTCAATTGAATGTTGTATGTATATTAAACTCTTATCACATCATATTTATTGACAGTACCGGTGACCATTGTTATGTGAGGTTCTACTTTCATAGGTCATGTATGTTGGCTCTTCCCAAGCTCGTGCCATGATACGAGACTACGAATTTTACTTGCCCAAAAGCAAGAAGCTCAAGAGAAAAAAATCTGGCCAGCTTGTTAGTGAGACCAATCAAGAAAGGATAAAATTCGACGTCCTCTTGACATCGTATGAGATGATTAATCTGGACACAGCACCACTGAAGCTGATACAGTGGGAATGCATGGTAAGATTGAACTCATAAATATTACCCAACATGATGAAGGCTTGACACAATGTTTTCCTTCAGATTGTTGATGAAGGTCATCGTTTGAAAAATAAGGATTCCAAATTGTTCCATTCATTGAAGCAGTATTCAAGCAGACATCGAGTCCTATTGACGGGAACCCCTCTCCAGGTGAGTTGATTATGATATTATCCAGTCCTAAGTGTTAAATGACACTACTGCCAGGTATTAGAATTCACTCGAACAACTTCCCAATTATAGCTAGATCTGCATTCACTCAAACCTTGTTGTGTTTTTTCTTATGACAACCTCCTACTTGAATGCTTAGCTTATATTTGATTCATGGACCACGGAAGCCTTTGATAGACAAAATCACATGTCCATTATTTTCTTTTTAAGATGAGGGAGGGTTATAGTTTCCTTGATGTGCAAGCCAGATGTCATGAGTTTATAGCCCATATCTTTACAGCATATGGCCTACTACTCAATTTCTTAACCTCATTCCTGGAAAGAAAATGTTATCAGAGTACGGACTGACCAGATAAGCAAACGCAATTTCGTTTGCAGCTAGATTTATTTATTTATTTTTTAAAATATCTGTTTATAATCTTTTTCCCACCTCCTTGTGACTTGTGCTGAAAACATTGTGAGGATGTGGTTTACTAACTCAGTAGGCGCTAGGTACATCACTGCACTTCCACTTGAGACCTATTGTAATGATAAACAGCTCGTCTTGCTGTGACCTTCTCGACTGAGTTTGGAATGTTGACTGAATTTCTTGGTTAAATTGTCAATCTTTCTTTTTGAACATAGGTCTCTGTGACTGAACTACATGAGCGTGCATTCTATTTATTGTTTCTGTCATTAGTTGGTGACAACCTTATAGTATCTTTCCATTCAGAGAATGTTGGTGGATGTTTTCGTTGGTACGGGTCTGAGTTCCAAGTGTGTAATTAATTTAGAAGAATTACCCTGGGTGGGTGTTTCGCTGTGAGTAAACATTGGATGTTGGGTTGGAGCATGGAATAGTTAAGCCAAGCACCAGTGTCTTGGTTATGGTAACAGAACTTAGGATTAGATATCTTGCGTGTGGAATTTTTCCCTTTTCTAGCTTTTCTTTTATTCTTGTCTGTGTTTTGTATTACCATTAGTTATTAGCAACAATTACTCACAACTGCTTATTTGGTACATTTTCAGAATAATCTGGATGAGCTTTTTATGCTTATGCATTTTCTTGATGCCGGAAAGGTTTGTCTGCGTGGACATTTCGAAAATTTGAGAATACTTTGTTTAGATCTATGATGGATTTAAATCTGGCTGATACCTCCCCGATCGATTTTGGCGCCTGCAGTTTGGAAGCTTGGAAGAATTCCAGGAAGAATTTAGAGACATCAATCAGGAGGAGCAGATTATAAGACTTCATAAGATGCTGGCTCCACACCTTCTTCGAAGTATGACTCCCAAACTAGTGATGCAAACGTTTCGCGTTTTACGAAGGAGAAGAAACGATTTTGGCTCAAAGACATTTTTCATCTTCTTGGCCTTATGTAGACTTCATAAAATGCTGGCTCCACACCTTCTTTGAATTATGACTCCCAAACTAGTGATGCAAATGTTTCGCGTTTGACAAAGTAGAAGAAACGATTTTTTGTCACCGCTTTTGGCTGAAATAGTTATTTCATCTTCTTGGCATTTTCTATCCCTTGTGAATTTTTCTATACTGTAAGCGACAATAATAATCCCAACGATGCAATTAAAGCAAAGAATCAATTAAATTCTCTCATTGAAGTTAAATTCCAGTGACCTTCTGAATAGGGTAAATCTCACAATACTGATTGGACACAATAGCTCTCCAGTAGAGTATTTATATGACCATCTGATACATGATGGTAGACATATAGTTACTGAATGTAATGGGAGTTTCATTTTTAATAGGTTTAGCCTTCTAATCGAATGTGAATCAAATTTGCGTGATACTGCAGGAGTAAAGAAAGATGTCATGAAGGAGCTGCCCCCAAAAAAGGAACTTATTTTACGTATTGAGTTGAGTGCCAAACAGAAAGAATACTACAAGGCCATTCTAACTCGTAATTATCAGATATTAACACGGCGAGGTGGTGCCCAGGTAGAATAAATAAAGAGATTTACTCGAAGGAGCTATTCTTTATATTTGATGACACCATTCTAATTGGATTTTGTTCCACGTGGCAGATATCTCTTATCAATGTGGTTATGGAACTGCGGAAACTGTGTTGCCATCCTTACATGCTAGAAGGAGTTGAGCCAGATATAGAAGATAGCGGTGAAGCCTACAAGTATATTATTATCCCTTTGATTTCGTATCGTTTTACTGAAGATGGCTCTAATGTTATTTGCATTTCGTTGAATTTTTGCGATTCGCTGCGTAGAACATTCGACTTAGTTATGAGAGCAGCCATACACTTGATCTGATGCTGCAATGGTCAGCTTGTTTGTTCTTCAAATTTATGAGTCCCCTTTTTTTCTTCTTGAACTTTTCTTTCGACAGACAACTCCTGGAATCTTGTGGGAAATTGCAGCTGCTGGACAAAATGACGGTGAAGCTTAAAGAGCAAGGACATAGAGTGCTCATTTATACACAATTCCAGCATATGTTAGACTTACTTGAAGATTACTGCACTTACAAGGTATCCATCTGATGTCAATATTTTGGACGTTTGTTCTTTGCGGCATGTAATTCGTGGTTTTTACCTTTCTAATGTCATCATTTGCCGATATGGTGGGTGCGTTCTTATCTCATTTCCTGCACAGAAATGGCAATATGAAAGGATAGATGGGAAGGTAGGTGGAGCAGAGAGACAAATACGTATTGATCGCTTTAATGCCAAAAACTCCACCAGATTTTGTTTCCTTCTCTCTACAAGAGCTGGAGGCTTGGGAATAAACCTTGCTACTGCAGACACCGTAATTATATACGACAGGTAAAATGGTTGATTAATTAATTTCTAATTGTATTAGAGTTTGCAATGAATAAATATTATTAAGAGGTTCAACACCTAAATTGGTAAGTTGAGAAATAGTACATTGGTTATGTATGTAGCAATCTGTGATTTGTTGAACTAAAGTTTCTAAAAGAGGATTTGCTTTATTATCATATCTACTATTGGATTGACAACGGTGTTGATATAGTTATCTTCTCCGGGAGATGTCTTTTCTCTCCCACAGTAATTAAAGTTATCTGAAATAGGAGGAAAAGAAAATCTATTTTATTTTGCAACAAAACATTTACCTAGGGCTAACTTTGGAGAAGGTCGCTTGGGAGAACGAGGAATCCAATTGTGCCCCGGCGGGGAGGGGGGGGGGGTGTTGTGGTTGGGGATACTTAGTGTGTTGTTTGTGTAAGCATATTATGGGAGAATATTGTTTACATGGTGTGCTTTGGAGGACTATGAAGTATTCGATACTTGAAAGTGAATTGGAGCTTGGAAATGTGGACTTTCTTTATTTCCTTCTTTAAGCAGTACTCTTTTTCCCCCTTTCAACGAATTTTTTTTTTTTTATGGATCATAGATCTTGTTGGTTGTTGTTAGAGTAATTAAATATTAAACCATACCTTTATCTAATAGCTTAAGCTTTTACAACAGTTGGCAGTGGTCCCATAAAATCTCACATGGTATCAGAGCAGGAGGTCCTAAGTTCATACATTTTTAAGCCCTATTTGCCTCTTCAGTTAAGTATGTCCACACTTAATATTAGGCAAAAAGACCAGACTAAGAGTGAGAGGAAGTGTTAGAGTAATTAAATATTAAACCACGCCTTCATCTAATAGCTTAAGCTTTTAGAACAGTTGGCAGTGGTCTCATAAAATCTCACAATTTGTTAATCTCGGTACAACAATTTCTCATTCAATTCTGGAATTTGTATTCTCTGATTGTTATTAACTTTGATTATCACTAGATCTGGAACTCCCTGCTTTGGGCAAACATAAAAAGTATTTTCCATCAATCAATAAGAACAATTTTAGGTGCTTATTCTTATGATGGTGGATGTCTGGTTTTATTGGACACCCGATCAACGTAATAGGGTCGTGACATCTCTCGCCATATTGCAATTAGATATTTTTCTATTACGAATAAGGTCTTGTTTTGTATTTGGAAACAACTTGTGGATGGTTAAAGATACCATTTGAAAATGATATTTTCATTTTCAATGACCATATAATTAATTCTATGTATCTAGTTACATCAAATAGTGAGAAGGAAATCAGTGCCAAATTAATCTGTCGTGGATCCTTCTGCAAACATTACTTGTATTTAAAAGCTTGTTTTTTTGGGTAACTTCTACTTAAGCAATTCGTTGCTTTAAACTTTGTAACAAATACTGGATTAATCAAGGATTCCTTGATTCTACCTAATCAGTATGCGTTTTGTTTATATAATCGAGAAATTTGTCTTGAATGGTTTACGCAAAATGTAAACTGTGCAAAGTTTATTTAAAAAAATATCAAATTTTTTCATGCATGACGTTTGTATGTTGTTGTTCGTCTAGTGCACTTTCATTTATACATCCCTATCTTTGTCCATTTTTAACAATACGAAACATGATTAGTATCTAATTTTTGTTTTTTCATAACTGTTGGTCACCTACATTTCATTTTGGTGAAGTTCTTTTAGTTTTTCTTTCTTCTCCCTCCCCCTAGGTTCCACCACTTGACATCTCTCTCTATTCAAGTACAAGAACATTAGATTTGTTGATTTGTTGAAAGCTCTTCGCTAGAAATTCTATGGGCGGAGAATCTCTTAGTTTTGAACAGATACTGAGGATATATCTCATGATTAGGAGTTGAAGGATCTTCCAAAAAGCAGAAGTCTTTACGTCTCCTATTATATGTTATGAATGTCCGAAGGTGACAATGGAAAGTTAGAAAAGACGTGAATAAAGCGATTTTCAGATTGTCTATTCCGGCCGTTTTGTTGGAGACTCTCTATGGAATGTATCTCTGTTTAGAGTGGGGAATTACCTCAATTTTTCGTTCTGTTTGTTTGGTTCCGGAGTTAGTTAGTTGACCGTGTTTATGAACAAGTGTTCATTTGTGATGTGGTTAAGGCATTTTAGTTGGTCTAGTTTAAGTCAAAATTTTAGATACTGCTGGTTATAGGCAGCTTTCCTTATGAGGTCTGAATTATTTTTCTCTTTCCACTTGTGGAAATTTCTTCCACTTTTTTTGCAGTGATTGGAATCCACATGCTGATCTACAAGCAATGGCCAGGGCTCATCGACTTGGACAAACCAACACAGTTAAGTGACGTTAGTTTGCTATACTGCAGGATTTTTCTTTTCTTTTTTTGGTTGTTGTCATCTTGATACAAGAGGTTCTTTTCCTGTGCCAGGTAATGATATACAGATTGATTACGCGAGGTACAATTGAAGAAAGGATGATGCAAATGACTAAAAAAAAGATGGTTTTGGAGCATCTGGTGGTTGGAAGGCTAAAGGCTCAAAACATTAACCAGGTAGACATCACATATCCTCTCAGATAATCCCCACTCTCAGAAGTGAAAATATGAATTACTTCCTTTGAGCAGTTTATATGTAGGAACATGAACCATATATTGTTGATTGTATTAATAGTGTTGGTTCTCTATATTATGGACTGTATGGACCTGTTCAATCACTTAAATATGTTTGCTGAGTTTCTTTTATGTAATATATAGACCATATGTGTGAAATCATCATCAAGGAACTCCAGTTTTAGACCTACTTCTAACCCAGCATCACCACACCCAGTACAAAACCACTTCCTTCCCCTGGTGATGAGAGTACTGATCTGTTATTGTCTGGTCACAGGAAGAGTTAGATGACATTATAAGATATGGCTCGAAGGAGCTATTTGCTGATGAAAATGATGAAGCTGGGAAGTCCCGTCAAATTCACTACGACGATGCTGCCATAGATAGGTCAGCTTCCATCTTTGTTATCTCCATTACTTACGAAATTATAAATAATCAACGTGAGATTGTTATGCTTTATGACAGACTACTTGATAGAGAACAAGTTGGAGGTGAAGAGACTACGGTGGAAGATGATGAAGATGATGGATTTTTGAAGGCCTTCAAGGTTTTTTTACTTAATGTTAAACCTTGAGGATTATAGAACTTTTGTCTTTTGTGTGATGTGATGGGAGTTTTGTCTTTGTCTAGTGAGCTTAAACTACGCCATGCATTTAGTTTTAGCTGTCTAATATCCAAGAAAGAAGTGGTTTAGGAGTTACGGGACACTCACATGGCACTTCTCTAATCATGGATGAGAGATCATTGGTAAGTAGGATAAGTGATGATAAAACTTTGAGGTCCTGTTTGATAAACAGGACTGAGAAAGTGGGAATCAAATAAAAAGAATCGTTCAAAAAAAAAATTCAGTACGAGAATAATAATTACTCGCTAAGTTACCTTGTTTGATAGCGCTTTACAAAGAATGTGTGGTTTAAATTTTATAGGTATGAATTACTGTAAGACTAAATAATACATGGATTTCTAAGATGTGCTTGCCATTTTGAGTTTCCTTCTATGAAAAGATGCCAAGATAAAAGCCTTAATTACTGGTCCATTTATGAAGTTACGATATTCGCCAACCTCAATCCATTACCACCTCTCCCTTTTCCCATTCAACCGGCTCTGTCCCTGGTAGGGCCTTAGTATATAAGACGGCCAAGCAGGCACCTTTGTTCACATCCTTCGTCAAGAAAATCCATCCTGCTTCACAGTGCAAATGTCTCGAGGCAAAGAGGTAAACCCTAACCATGGAATCAATAATTTCTTTTCATTCTCTTTTCTTTTCCTTTTCAAGGGAGGAAAGAGAAGGGGGGGGATGTGGTTTTTGTTGTTGTACTCCAATGGGCTGCTGAATCAACATCCATCAAACTTCCTTGCTAGGACTAGCCTTTCGATAGGCATGAGGTTCAGGGCTATGATCTGACATGCTACTCTGTATCTGACAGTTATTTGACCTTTCACTGTACATTTTTCTCCAGGAGAAACCATATACCCTGTTCAAGTAATAATTTTTTTTTTGGGGGGGAAGTGTTCAAGTAATAATTTCACGCTTTCTCAATTCTAAAACATTGCATGTGGCCTTGTTGCACGTCTTTTTAATCAAGAAGGCGAGCCAGTGGCTGGGATGTGACCTAGATCAAAGTCCTAGGATGTTCCTTCCTTCTCTAGCCCATATCGCCACGGGCCTTCCTGTTTCTTTTTATTGTCATAGTGACAGGCGATTTGGCTTCCACGTTCTCTGGTGTGGTAAATGTCTTTGGTGAGATCTACTTTGAATGTGGTAGTTTTTCTATCACTGTAAAGAAAATGCAAGCTTCGTGCGCTCAGTTGCACACTCGATTTTTTGTAACCTGGCAATGAAGGCCTGGTTGAGCAGCAAAGCTGATACTCTGGGAATGATGATAAACTTCGCAAAGGGAAGAAGATTACACCACAAGGGAGTCCCTGCATGTCTTGAGTTGGCTTATCCTAGAGATCATCAGACTACCAACACATTATTCAGATTTCTGCTATTAGAGCTTTGGTTTCTGTATTTGAATACATATAATTTATGTGTCTTCTTCCATTGCATGATCCTCTTTGTACTTATTGGTGATTTCTATGATTTAAACAATTTGACTTTCCTGCTGAGCACTACATGTATTTGAGCTCCAACTTTAGATTCTTCTTTTTAGGGCATCATGCTAGAATCACTATAAATCTTTTTTGTTTAGGTGGCGAATTTCGAATATATTGATGAAGTAGAGGCTGTAGCTGAAGAAGCAGCGCAGAAGGCTGCTGAAGAGAGCAAATCTACTGTAGGCACTTCGGAAAGAACAAATTTCTGGGAAGAGCTGTTAAGAGATAGATATGAAGTGCACAAAGTTGAGGAGTTCAATGCTTTGGGGAAAGGGAAGAGAAGTCGAAAACAGGTTTGTACTTTATGTTTTTGCCAATTGTTAAATGAAGTGGCTCAGATGTGCTATTGATGATGATTATTGAATGAATCAAGCTCTAGAGAAATTTTTCTGTGAGGCTGTCCAAGAATTTCTCATTCTTATAGGAGTTGCGTCATTTCCTGTTATATGTTTGGAGGTCTAGAGTGATAATTAGCGCACAATTAATCTGAACATTCGAACTTTGTTTCTATTCAAAGTGTGTTATTGTGAATTTTCTAGATGGTATCTGTGGAGGAAGATGATCTTGCGGTCTGGAAGATGTGAGTTCAGAAGATGAGGATGATAACTATGAAGCTGAATCCACAGATGGTGAAGCTGCTCTTCTGGAATTCAAACTGGAAGAAGGCCTTATAGGAAGAGATCTAGGGGTATGTCAATTTTTCTTTTCTTTCTGTGTTAGCTGGTGCAGTTTGCGCTCGATTGCCATATTGTACTTTTTCACTTGAGTGCTCATCTTTGATCATGTTTCTGCAGTTGACAGTGCGGAGCCACCTCCTCTTATGGAAGGTGAAGGTCGATCATTTAGGGTACTGGGATTCAATCAAAATCAGCGGGCAGCCTTTGTGCAGATTTTGATGAGGTTTGCTTCTGTACTTTGCAAAATTCAATCATTCATATGTAGGGTTCAGATTAAATCCTGCAGGCTCTGTGCAGTGATGAACAGACAATCTCTTTTTTTGGATTCTACATATATTACATTTTAACTTGCTGAATTTTTTCCATAGGTTACGTCAATTCTGCATTTTAGAACGCGAAGCTTATTATCAAAAATATATTAATATGGGTTAAGAATAACGTTTGTAATTTAGACTTACTTGGAGCTCTACTGCAGATTTGGAGTTGGTGACTATGACTGGAGGGAATTTGCTCCCCGTTTAAAGCAGAAGACTTATGAAGAAATTAAAGAGTAATGGTGTTACCATCTTACTTTATAGTTTTGAGAAACTTGGGATTGGAACATGATTCTAATATTTTTCTCTTTTGTTTGATATTATCTGTATTAGATATATTCTGTTAGATGAACTTTTGCAGGTGCTGTTATATGTTACTGGGGCAACTTATACACTTGAACAGAATGGTTTTGAGTTACACTTTTTGATTTTCCTTGAGAATGTGTGTTGGTTTTATCAATTCCCTTTTTCTCAGGATCACTACATAACACAGGTTCTTTACATAAATAAAACTGGGAGTACTTGGTTCACTTATGGTGGGGTATGCAATTTGATGTTGAGTTTGGGCCTTCCCAGTGTCCTTTTTTATCTTTTTATATTTGAGAAGAGGGGTAGGGAAAGGGAGCTCAATGAAAAACACTGAAGTTCTCTGTATAAGGAAGTTCGAAATACATTACAATCGCTGAAACTGGAGCAATGTTGTGGGTTCAGTGCAAAACATTCAGCTCATATAATGGCTTTGTCCTTGTATGGTGCATGTTTATATCTAGTTCATTGAATGTAGATTGTCACAATGTTGCATTTGTAGTGTTCCATTTATTTTGTCAGTTTAGTTCTGCTCACAATCTGCATAGTCTGCTGCGTATCTTTCTAAAAATTCCATTTGTGTACACCTTTCGATCATACTACACATTGGTATGATATCTATTTTGGCAAGACATTAGTTTTTGGTATATCATTGATGCAAGTCATCACCTTTAGATTGATATTTGGCATAATAATGTGTATACATACATGTTTTGAGTGGCATCTAGCCGTAAATTGTATTCCTTCAAAGGCTTTACTTGTTCTAGTTATCATTGGTGTTACTAAGGAGTGGATTCTGCTTACAGTTATGGAAATCTATTCTTGAGTCATATCATTGAAGAGGTTACAGACTCACCAAACTTTTCAGGTAATTAGTGCTTGTGACCTCCGTTTCTTAAATCAAGGGATTTTGTATGTCAAATTTTGTTAATTTTCTTGCTGCTTCTTGTGCCTTGTTTCTCATGATGGTTGATTACAGATGGTGTTCCAAAGGAAGGACTTAGAATACAAGATGTACTCGTCCGAGTTGCTGAATTGTTGCTGGTAAAGGAGAAGGTAATTTTGTCAGCAGTCCTTGAATCTTTCTATATCATTGTATCGGACAAATTTTATTAAAGTCATTCATTGACAGGTGGACTTTTGGGCTTGTCTTTTACATTTTGTCTTGTTAAGAGAAACTGTAGGCCGTTTGGTTTTTCTAACAAATGCTGCAGGGAAAAAGTTGCCAACTTCTGCTCTGTACAAGTAATAGCTCTTGTAGGCTCATATGCCAGGGAAGATCCCATGATAGCTATGTAATATTAGCGTTAGATAATCTCTGCATTAAATGATTGTTTGCAAAAGGGATTTTGGAGGTCAGTGGCTTATGATAATGGCCGTATACCACGGTACTTTATGAACGGCTACTGGGTAGGAATCGCTGAGCCATTTGATGCACCAAACACATATTTCGTAGGCCTATCCATTAGAAAATTTTCTTTGGTCTGATCCTTGACAGGGATAAAGAAGTACTTGTGATCATGATTTATGTATATTCTGTAGTTCAAGCTTGTCATTTAGTAAATTTTTATAGTCACTTCAGTTGTAGGTTTTTTCTAATGTTATGGAAAGGTTAGGCCGGTTGGACCTTTCATATGTGTTACTGATTCTTCCTTTATAGCTCTCTTCCTTCCAATGGTGCACGCTTTCACTTTTAGTCCCTGTATTGACTTTTGCACTTATTAATGGCGCTCGCAGTTTAAAATTCCGAGTAAACTATTGTGATTGTGATGGTTCATATTGAAGGATCACTGGCTCTCTTTGGCCCAATTTTAAAGAGTTAGGTCGTATGATGTACGTGTCTTTAATCATAATTTGAAGGAGTTGTAAGGTTGTGTCTAAATGCAGTCTGAATAATCTGTACCAAACAATGTTCTAGGTACTCATAAGTTCAGTTAGGCATATAAAGATTTGGAAACTAAAATTGCTTAATTGTTGGATGTTTACATACTCACCAAAAAGTGATAACATGAAACTACATGGGTTTTAACTTTTAGAGTAACCTAAGTTTCCTTTCAATGGAATTTAAGGAGATTTATGTTATTGTTGGCTTCAGAAGACGAAGATGCCTGTCTGCTAAACAAACTTGTGGAGGTTAGATAAATTTGGAATTTAAGTCGCATGTGTGCTGTTCACTAAAGATCCGTCACATGGTTTGGCACCTTCCTGGTGCCAATTTGCAATTAGAGATCTATATCTATCCAAAAAAAGAAAAAAGAAAGAAAGAATTGCATGTGTGCTAGAGCTGGGGCTTATGTGATCAAGAAGTATATGGAATTACAATCTGCTTGCTTGTGCTCTGCATGATATTCTGACTCAATCAGTTGGAAGGTACAATCTTGATGTAGCTTTATGATTGGATCATTACACACAGTAGCTAGGGTTTATTTTAGAATATATCATTTTTGCATGAAATGACCATCTGTTTGTTTTGTCTCTCGTGCATTTCTTGGCCCTTGGACTTTTGTTTATGTGCAAGCTGAATACTATCAATTCAGCTGTGAGTAATGGCGAAAGCATTTTCTGATAATGCAGGTGCAGTCCTCACCAGAAAAAGTTGTGGCACCACTTTTTTCAGAGGAAATATTAGAGTGCTTCCCTGGATTGAAGCCTGGAAAATTTTTGGAAGGATGAACATGATTTATTGTTACTGCGAGCTGTACTCAAGTATGCCTTCTGACCTGGTCATTTGCTAAATTAATGCTTCCACATTTGGTTTCGTATGGTTAGTATCTATGGAAGCAGCGTGCTCTCAACAAGTGCTCCAAATTACTATGTTTTTAGGAGCGCTTTTCCTGATATCACTTCAATGTATGTCCCATCATTGCCTCTGGAATTTCCCCTGGAGACTTCATGCTACTTTTAGTGATGAACGAAGCCTTATTAGACTGGCAACCAAAAAATTTGCCAATTTTATGATTTTTTTGCATGCTGATGTGACTAAGGGCGCGCATGAGAACGTTTCTGTTTCTCTATTTTTGTTCCAAACCTATTCCAGAAATAGGTTTGGAACAGAAAGGCAACGCAAATCTGTTTTTCTATTTCTGGAACAAAAATCTGTTCCAGAAATAGATTTTGGCTCAAAACCAGAAACAAAAATTTTTGTTTCTGGCAGAAATAGAAAAATCTATTTCTGTTCCAGAAATAATTTCTAGAACAGAATGGTTGTCATGCGCGCCCTAAGATTCTAGTGCCACTCATCGGACCAGTCTGCATGATAGCAAATGATCCTAGTTGCCAAAAGCTAGGTCAACTTAACTACCTCTTTTATTCAACGACATGACCACCATCAACAAACTAATTCTTATCTTGTTAGGTGGTTGTGGACTATATGAAAGCATTCTATCTTATTGCGGTTGGTTCTCAAGTCTTCTTTAAGATCTAGAAAATCCTTATCTTTTTAAATCTTCTCCTTCAAAATTGGTTTTCTATGCCCTATTTACGCTGGCTCTTCATCTCATCAGATCCTCATTGGAGGATCCAGAGGCCTTCATTTCACATGGGAAAACACTTCGAAATAGTATCTCTCGTCTTCAATTGGCCCTTCACCCACATTTCCTCGATTAATTTCATTCATGGTGTATTTTTGCTAGTGTGTCAGCACATCCACAGAGCATTCTCATCTGTACTACACTCAATTTGTACTTGTTTGTGTTTAACCGCCCAGCATTATGGTGCAATAAAGCACTGCTGGTCATATGGTCGCCCTGTAGGTTTTCCTTTCAGCTTTAGTGGCATTTGATGATAGCCAAAACACCACATGTACATCTTCATTTAAATCCATCTTTCTTTTGCTCTATGAGTAAGGTATTTGTCAATTTCCATCCTTTTGCAAAATGGATCCAAGATAATGAACTCCTTCTCTTGCTGAATTTATGCTACTACCTAAACGAAAACCAGTAGACTCCAACCTTTTTGACCAGAGTTCAAGCTTTTCATCTACTCCTGCTTGGGTTTCATGTATGAGCAATATATCGCTTTGTACCAAGCAAAGTGCCTTTTTCCATATTTGTTTAGGCTGGCTTTTTCTGAGAAGTGTTATTTCATTTAATTTCTTTCCTTAGTGGGGATGTCATACTAGATTGCTGGTCTAGGGAGTCACGTGTACCTGGTGAATGAGAAGTAAACCTATCTGTATGTATTAATTTCATTCTCAGTGTATCATTTTTGTGCTTGAATTTGAAGGCATGGCTATGGACGATGGCAAGCTATTTTGGATGACAAGGACTTGAGGGTTCAGGAGGTCATCTGTCAGGAATTGAATCTTCCCTTTGTAAATGTACCTATCCCAGGACAGGTTCCTGTTCAACCTCAAAATGTTGCTAATAGTACTGACGCAACTGCAAGCAGCAGTCAGCCCGGGGAAATGGCAATGGAAATGATTCAGCTGTTAATGTATCACAGAGAGTGACTGAAACTGCTGCCCAGGGACAGGTGTATCAAGATTCTAATCTTCTATATCATTATCGAGATATGCAGAGAAAACAAGTTGAGTTTATCAAGAAAAGGGTGCTCCTCTTGGAAAAAGGACTTAACACAGAGTATCATCAACAATGCTTTGTGAGTTTGAATGTCTCCAGTTTCTGCATACTTTCATGAAAAAATTACTTAACTGAAAGTTCTGCTTGAAGCAATTTCAAGGAATGTGGCTTTATAGTTTAATGTGTTGTGCTTTGCTCTTAGCGTAATGGAGATTGCGTCGAATTTTGAAGATTAGTGATATGATTGTGTTCAGAATGAACATATATAGTGAAATCAAATGTTGTAGACCATTGAGGAAGTATTTTGATTAAATCAGCAACGAGGAGTTAAATTTAGTAACTTGTAGACATGAGTGGTTGGCTGACTTTTACACAGCACGAATGCCATTGTAGAATGGATGATGGAATATTCAGTGATGCTGTTTCATGTTGAAGCAATTGATAGCGATGTATCTTCATAACATCAGGGAAGGATTCCTCTTCTAGATAGATATGTGAGGGGCAATTATCATCTATTTCTCTAGAACTTGGAATTTGTTTTGCGTGTCAAAGTTGGTAATGATTTGTTGGTCACTCGGTTATCTTGAGTTGCCTCTTGACAGATTGGTGTGTTATCATTTTCTAATTGTTGTACTTGATTTAGATAGCATCTCTGTAAATCTTGTTTCATTGAATGAAGGCCAAGCAGATGTTCACATAGGATGATCCATCAAATAACCAATTGTTCAAATTATTAGTACTTCAGATTTCAAATTTGCAACTACAGTCATATATCAACAAATTTTCCCTTTACGACCATAGTAGTATTATTTCTATGGCTGCCCTCGTAACATCAAGAACTGCCTTCTTAGAAGAGGAATCCTTCCCTGAAGGTATGAAGATACAGTATATTTATTGCTCCTCATATATCAGCGAATTTTCCATTCACGACCACAGCAGTAATCTCTATGGTTGCCCTTGTAACGTCAAGAACTGTCTTCTTAGAAGATATGTTTCTCTAGCATATGTATTTATGTGAAGTATAATCAACTAATATGGTTGCCTATTACAAAATAATGTAAACAGTTACAACAGTCTCCCTTGTGGAATATGTTGAATCTCTCTCTTTGTTACAACAGTGTCAATTTTGAACTGTGTGTAACCTATCTCTGTCTTTTGTAATCATGCGAAGTAGTTATTGGTTCTGCTATTCTCTTTGATTTGATTGCTTTTTTCCTTCATTAACTTAATTAGGGCTTGATGCTTAGACTCAATGTAGCTTCGCATAGGGGAGGAGATTAGAGCTAATTACAGCATCAGTTTCATCCATCACATTGAGGTTTTGGTTGATTCATGCCTGGCTGATACTCTTTTCCACTGATTAATTGATTTCAGGGAGAGTTAGATTCGAATGGGAATGCTTCTGAGGCGCCTGAATCTGAACCTAGAGTGGCAGATGCACCCCCTCCAAGCTCTGATAATGTTGATGTGAAGATAATTGAGCAGCTGCCTCGAATTAATGTCATTGGTAAGGAACCTTCCCCTAGTTTTTTTATTTTTATTTTGGGTTATTGTTTTGAGTTTATGCATGATATGCACCTCATAATGACATCTTTCATGATTTTTTGTTGAAAGAAAATTCCTTTTTTTTTTTGGCTTATATGTGCTTATGCATTTATTTCTTTATTACATGCACACTTCTTTGATAAGTGTTATCTTTTATAAGTATATGAAAGGGCACCAAGGGGGTGTGCATTTGATTCTAATGGCATTCAGTGTTTTTTTTTTTTTTGGTTTTGGTTTTTTTTTGGGGGGGGGGGGGGGGGTGTGTGTTAACAAGTTGAATTGCGCAACCATTTTGGGTAGGAGAATGCAGGATATATTCCAAACGGTGGTAGTTGATTTCGTGGTCTTCTTGAACCACGAGTAGGTCACTCAGAGAAGTTGGGGATTGGCACTTGTAGTGGTCTCTCTCTCTCTCTCTCTCTCTCTCTTTCAAATGTCTTTCCCTCTTCTGCTTACTGATTTATAGTTCGGTTATGCAAGTCCTTAGATTTTTAGGAAACTGGTATTTGGACTTAAAAACAACCTTGCCTAACATAGTTAAGCATGTTATCATTTATTAGGTGATTGAAGGATACAAATTAAGCTTTTGAAGAAGAATCTGAGCTCGGGACTAACTCCAGCTCTTAATGTTGTGTTGGTCAAGAAAAACTTGTAATAAGTATAGATTATGGGGGTTGAATAACATCATGAGAGGTATGATGTCCTAAGTAAACTGGATGCTAATAAGTAAAGAGCAAAGTTTGAAAGTATCAAGTGACTCTTGGTATTTTTTCTTGATGTCGTGTGTCAAAGCGATCATACAAAGGAGAGGAATACTGCAATTTGGGCCATAGTTGCTGGAATTATTTACATTTCAAATATTGAACTATCTATTTATGTCCACCAAAGAAGCACATCGATTAAATAACTCTCTTTTGTCAATTCTCCGCCTGTGGTTCATTGTATGTTTGTCAACAGCTGCAGAGGAAATCTCCGCAGCTGCTTGTGATGATGATTCAGACCGAATGGAGCTTGCGCGGGTGTATAACAAGGTTTGTCTATCTTACTGGTCTATGATGACTTTATTTTGGAACATCAGCACGTTGGTTTTAGTGCAGCCAGATGAATTCTGCCCATGAAACTTTTTGTTCTTCTGAAAAACTTCCCGGTTGTTCTTTAATTTTTCTATCTTGATTGCAGATGTGCAGGGTTGTTGAGGATAATGTTCACGAATCTGTGCAGTCATTCTATTCTGACGGCCCAGCCAGTCATAGGTTGCGGAAGAACCTCATTCCGCTTGAGAATGCCTTTGAAATCATAACTCGAATTTTAACACAAGAGTCAGGGCACCCTCCAAAATCAGAAGGTCCAGTGGTCGGTCCAGGTCAACAATCAAAGGCTGAATCGTCCAAAACCACTGACTCGTTCACTCGAGAAAATGGCTGTGCGATGCAGGAGTCAAATGCAGAGCCGACGAGAGAAAGCAGGTTGGCCCACTTGCTTAAGGACTTTCTGCGGGACGACTTGATGCCTTCAGATGACGTCGCTGCTACTAAAAATGCTGACTTACCTGGGAGTGAACGTTCGAGCTTGGCTGGCGATATGGAGGACGTGGAAATGAAAGAGCAGAGCGTCCCCGACGAGGCAGAAAACCCCGAACCCAATGGAGCTGGTGGTAATTCTGAGGGCGTGAACGTATCGGACAACTAAAGATACCGCAGGGTCACCCTTTAATAAAATTCTTACAAACTATCTTTTTCGGACCATCTGAATTTACATCATTGATGCATGAGACATTTATTGCTAGACACTTTGCTGGACAAGCCCGACGGAGTTTTGCGCCCCGTCTCATTGGGTTTTCGAGGTTGTTTGTTTCTCTGCTGTCTCCGAATCATTCGGAGTCGGTTGCATTGGCTTCTAATCTTGTTAAGACAGCATGTGCAGTTGTTGTCTGAGAGACTTGATCTTTGTTTTGCTGTTCGAGACTTCGAACAGAGTAAATAACGGTCTGAAACAATGTTTGACCGACAGGGTGTGGACTATGGAGCCCTTTATATATACATATTGACAATATTCAAGGCAAAAAGTGAGGCCTCATTTTTAGCCTTTCAAATTCATGCCTGCATCATCTGCTCTCTTTTGATGGAATTTTCTGTTTGTTGCTCTCCATTTCCGTTTATCTTTTATCTTTGTTGTGCAGAAGCTTTTTCATAGTCTAGAATTGTGAAAAACAGCCAAAAAGACACAAAATCAACCACTCACTTTCTAAATTCAAAAAACTATCTGGAAAAAAAGAGGAAGAATTACTCGAACTTATTCATGAAATGGGTGCGATGCGTTGTGTCGCGTGACGTTCAAGGATTGAATGTTTAGCTTTGTTTATGGATGGGATGGGATGAAATTTAAGTTTGATGCTCAAATTAGTCAATGTGCTATGATAGTGCAGTGTGAAATTGCCAACCTTTTCTTTCCATGAGGGTGATTGTGATATCTTCAGAGTTAATTTTTCGAAAATGTGATTGTATAATTTGTATTTTAGATGAAAAATTCAAAAGTGCTTCTCTTTTTGAAGTTTTCCAATGAAAAAGGCAAACAAAAAGGACATATGCATGTTCGCCACGCGTTCAGGGCCTCCTATGCAGTGCTCGCGCTTTGCGGTCTTCCTCGTAATCATGAGCCGACCTCATCGAAAGGATAAAGATCCAACCACTGCTCACGCGCCTTCTCTTGGTTTGAGGTGCACGCTCTTGGAGAAGAACCAAAATGTCGATTGGTAACACGTGGACCTGTCAATTGGGTAGTTCGATACTTTTACGTGCAGTACAAATCTGGCGTTTCGTACCCGAACTAGCCTGTATTAATAAGAAAAAAATTATATTTAATCCAATTTAAAAAAACTTTTTTTGTTGTCTATTTTTTATTTTTATTCATTTTCTTAGGAAATTGCCGCTTCCTTTGTCAGCAATAACCGGGGGCGTCTGGCAACAGCGGCATCTAATGATCGGCTGTGGATTTTGTAAAGAGAAAAAAGAATAAAAAAAATGGGAAATTCTAAAACAAAAGACACGTAAAAATCATAAAACTTATTTATGATTCAATTGAGATAACTAAAAATTTCATTTATGACTCATTTAAATTATGTTGTTAAGTAAGGCATTCATGACTCATTTAAAATTCATTTAGAATCCATTAAATTATTAATTAGCTAATTTACGACTCACTTAAACTTATTTTTAACATTAAATGCAATTCGGTTATGATTCATATTATTAAATATGAGTTAAAATTTAATTTTTTGGACTCATTTTGCCACATCTAATAACACGACGCCCTTATTTCTATGTAGAGATGCGTGTCAACCTTTTAGCATAAGGGCTTTTACGAACAAAACAAATTACGAAGTTTATCACACAAAGATTCAAAACTCAAAATTTTAGGTATGATTGTGTGCTTACTATGTCTTAATAATTGAACTTAATTTGATACAATTAAGTAAATACTACGCATCTCGTGCATCGACCATCAATCGGAAGTTACGGCTCAAGACAGAGAGGACCTCCAATGATGTTTGATTTAGGTCTAGAGAGGTAAAAGAGAGTTTAGTCTCCGTAACATTATGATATTTAGTTTAATTCAACATATTTCTCAACATTATGCATATATATCTTTCAACAATATGCATCTTTGATTGATCATATTTGACATTATATTTATCTTATTTCCTTATATATTCCTCTAATAAATAGGCTTTTCATGCACTGTTTTCCGTACATAAAAAATATACAAGAAATTTCTCTCTTTTGCGCTATTATTCTTCGTGACTTTTTGATTTAGGATTTTTAGTTCGTTAAAGTGTCATAATCAATCACGTAAGCTTGTTTTTATCTTCTCATATAGGAAAGTACGATTAAAAAAATGACCTTCGGTAGACAAGTGTTATCCTACGTGGCTCATTCTCCCTCGGACACGTCATGAAATTTCTTTGGGGGAACTCCAGATACCGCATGTTTATAGGCTATTCTTTCCCCTCCTCACGCGCGCACGCGCTCTCTTCTTGGTTTTAGGCGTAGAATATTCTTCATTCTCTCTCTCTCTGCGAAACGCCCCGTCTTGTTTCAGATTTCGCTCACTTCATTTCTTCCCTACCAGATCCTCACGAAGAGCCTGCCACTCACCGAAGAGCGTGCCACTCACTGTCACTCTCTCCCTCCTCCTCTTCCTTCCTTTGAATCCAAGCCGAAGATCCAAACCCCATCTCATCATCCCCGTTCGATTCACGCCTCTCTGAGCGCTTCGGTCACTGGGCTTTGGTGAGCAAGGCGATCCTTTGAATCTCTTCTGGGATCTGGGTCTTGGAGTGCGCTCGAAGCAACTGCTGTTGTTTTGATCGACGCATTCGGATCCGTTTCGTTTTAAGCGGTGGTGGGTTAAGCATGGAGAAGTACGAGCTGGTGAAGGACATAGGATCTGGCAACTTCGGGGTGGCCAGGCTCATGAGGAACAAGGAGACCAAAGAGCTCGTCGCCATGAAGTACATCGAGCGAGGTCAAAAGGTGTGCGCCTGTCTGTTCGGGTTCTCTCTTCTAAATTTTTTTTTTTTAATTTTCGGGGTTTCTTTTGTACCCAGTTGGGGGAAAAAAAAAATCAAATCTTGGATATTGTTCGAGCTTGCTGATTGGATTTGATTGTTGTTTTGTTGGTTTTGGATTGTAGATTGATGAGAATGTGGCCAGAGAGATTATGAATCATAAGTCGCTTCTCCACCCTAACATCATTCGCTTCAGGGAGGTCAGTCTGTGATTTGATTCTCCTGACAAACCCATTTGTCTGAGCTTATTTCTTGGGCATTCTGTGGAGCTTTTTGTTATGAACGTGTAGCGGGCGACTTGAATGCATGAGGTTGAGGCGATGATCGATTGATGCAGGTTGTTCTGACTCCTACTCATCTCGCTATCGTGATGGAATATGCATCTGGTGGAGAGTTGTTTGAGAGGATCTGCAATGCAGGCAGATTTAGTGAAGATGAGGTCTGCTAAATATTTTCTTGATTTAGGTGTTTTAACTTAACTAGCCTAGAATTTTTTGGCTGTTGATCAATGGCTATGATGCGATGTTGGGTTGTCGGGCCAAACAAAATCATCTTAGAGACTTTTTGTCGCTAATTGCTCCGGCAACTGAAAGAATAAACAAAAGGCGAAAACTTCTCAGTTCAGATAAGGCCAAACGGGAATGAAGTCCAGTTTGTCCTTCTGTTTGGAGATTACACTAAGCTCGGTACATGTGATTTTAAACTCGAGATTTGCTTTTTTTTTTTAAATTAAATTCACGCAGGCTAGGTATTTCTTCCAGCAACTCATCTCAGGAGTCAGCTATTGCCATTCCATGGTGAGCGTAATGTGAAATTGCCATTGTCGACACTGTCTTTCAGCTGTAGCTTCAAACTAATTTCTAATCCTGTATATCCTTTATAGCAAATATGTCATAGAGATTTGAAGCTGGAAAATACTCTACTGGATGGTAGCCCTGCACCTCGTCTGAAAATATGCGATTTTGGTTATTCAAAGGTAACTTATCAATGAAGATGGATGAAAAGTGTCTATATGCTTATTCCAATCCTATAGCTAACTTTTCCTCTTCTTTGTCCATGCATCTCTAGTCATCCCTTCTGCATTCAAGACCCAAATCGACAGTTGGAACTCCTGCATACATTGCACCAGAGGTTCTTGCTAGAAGGGAATATGATGGCAAGGTATGCCAATTTGATGCTTTTAGATGGGAAGTAGTTCCACAGTGATGTATAGCTCACCTCCTCGATGCAAGATTTCATTTGGTGTTGTGCTGAAGGTGTGTATGGATGTGTGGCACTTTACAATTGCCAGTTGTGTTGCAATTTATAGTGAACTAGGATATTATTCTGCAGCTTCAAGAGTCCTGCAATCCTTTTTTTCATGTTTTAGATGAGCAAGAAATCTTCTTTAGATTATTCCATCTCGTGCTTCTTGCTCTCAAATTATATTAGCATATGACCAGGAATTTTGCGGATGGAGGTAATCCATGACGTAATGTTCAGTTCAAATGACCTTTTGCAGCTCTGTTTGTATTTGATTTTCTGGAATGCTAATTCTTACCAAAGAGCAAGCATCCAGCTATGATGTCTTTGATCTCTTCTGTGGGACTCTAAACTTTCGATCTAATATTCATGAAATCTGTTATTAGATTTGCAGATTGAACATTAAGTATTTTGATGTGTCCTGCCTATCGCAATACCGATGACCTTGCATCTTGTATCTTCAATTGCCCCTGAATCCATGATATGCCAAAGATACCGTGTATAAATGGCCTATATTATTTTGCATCTCCTATTGCTCCTGAAACCATAATATGCAAAAGGTACTGTCTTGGCTCACTTGGTGAGAGTTTTGCTTGCCATAGATGAGAACCGGTCTACTTTGTAGCATTTCTTTTGTTCTATTTTTTCTCCTCAAAATCACTGGAGTTGATTTCATCATAGCGCGCTCTTAGGATTAAGATTGGATGCCTTGCATTTTGTGGTATTATGACTGCCTCAAAAGAGAATGAAGGACTGGAAACTGAAGGAAAAGGAAGTTGCTCGCCTGTTTGGATTAACTTAAAACTGTTTTGAATCAAGTAAAAAAGAAGAATTCTGATATCTTGAATTAACCTTTATGTCCTACAAGATGTCCTATTAAAGACAAAAATGAGTTACTTTGGTGATTAAATGCGAACTCTTAGAATGAAAATTCTATCCATACTCTTATAAATCAAGAATAGCAAATTCTGTCCATTTTCTGCTACAAGATTGAGTGACGAGCCTTCGCGCTTTGGAAAGTAAATTTTTCTGTCCACATTTTCCGGTTGTGCAATAATGTTTCTTCAATGAGGCAAAAAGAAGAGTTGTATTTTCTGATAAGTCTTGTTGGTTCCTTGAATATGCAGATGGCAGATGTATGGTCTTGTGGAGTGACTCTTTATGTGATGTTGGTTGGAGCGTATCCATTTGAAGACCCTCAAGACCCAAAGAATTTTAGGAAAACTATCAACGTGAGTGTACTTTCCTTTTGGCAGATAGTTGATGTATACCAATTCCCTTTTTCGCACTTGTTAAACTGACATACATGTCTTCTTTTTGCAGCGCATAGTGGCTGTTCAGTATAGTATTCCCGACTATGTTCACATATCTCAAGACTGTAAACACCTTCTTTCTCGCATTTTTGTCGCCAACCCATCCAGGGTATGTTACTTAGGGAGATGTTTTAGTAGCATTCAAGTTTTACTGTTGAATGTCAGTGATTGTTGTTGACATCTCCCTTTCCTTTTGAACCATGCATCAGGCCATGCATGCATTCTTCATGCTGTTTTGACCTGTCATATACTTCTATAATGGCCAGAAGGCATTGTTGCTTCATCTGTTAACTTGTGAGGCTGGATTAATCTGTAACAAAAGATAAAGAAAGGAAACAAAGAACCCAAGCTTCGTGGTGGGAGAAGAGATTGGGTTATTACTTTTCTGTCAAGATATGAATTGTATCAACAGCCCTTGCATCCACAATATTAACTGTTACTGTGATATTATTTCCAGAGAATCACTATCAAAGACATCAAAAGCCACCCATGGTTCCTCAAGAATTTACCGAGAGAATTAACAGAAGCAGCTCAAGCCATGTATTACAGGAAAGGAAACCGGGGTGTCTGCCTTCAAACTGATGAAGAAGTCATGAAAATTGTGGAAGAGGCCAGAGTCCCCCCTCCTGCTTCCAGAACAGTTTCAGGCTTTGGCTGGGCAGGAGAAGAAGAGGAAGATGATGGAGATGTGAAAGAAGAAGACGTGGAGGAAGATGGAGAAGACGAGTATGAGAAGAGAGTGAAGGAGGCTCAAGCAAGTGGAGAGTTTCAGGTCACCTAAATCAATTCTTTATTGGGGCCTCATCGTTCTCTGTTATCCTATCTTTGTATGTTGGGTCCGATAAGTTTACTCTGTAAATTTGGGTGTCAGAAGTGTTTGTAAGTTTTCAACCTTGCGTATGGTCTTGGCGGAAAGAAGTCAAAAACAACTCAATAGGGACAAAGCATACATTCGACAGTCACTTTCTTTTCTTTTTTTGTCTCAGGTGGTGGTGTCTAAATTAGAGTACAATGTGGAGGTATAGGTATAAGAATATGAAATCCTTGTGTGGATACATATACTGCCTGTGTACTGTTATTGATCATTGTCGGAGGAGCGGTGCATATGTTAGGAGAGTAAGCCGTGTTTCTGTACATTCTGTTGCTTTTTAATGCAGTGACATGCATGATCAGACATGCTTTACTGGGGTTCTATCCTACGTCAATTTTGGCTTCTAGAACTTGATTAGTTTTTAATGGATAAATCTCCAAATGCCTCCCATCTTTTGGTAAAAGTGAGTTAAAACTTGGCGTAGTCAGTTAATTTCCAAAGGCGGGATGAGTTTTGCTTGGACAGCAACAGAGGTATTTTGAACCATGTCTTAATAGATTTTGTCGATCTAGTCAGATTTTCTCTAGGCAAGAATGGTGGTTACAAGTTTGTGTTTCGAAGGCAGTGAGTTTATAGCAATTTGCGTTTCTTGAAATTATGCTTGCACCTCATGTACTCTTTCTTTCTCTCGATCTTTTGGCAAGCGGTCCGGCAATGATCACCTGCTCCCGATGTAAAATTCCACGAATCTATGTCAAGCCGGCATGGGGTTCGATAATAGATTAGGTCCGATAATAGATTAGGTCGCAAATAATGCTCTGTGTCAACAATCAGCATTGGGACACCTGGCTTAACAAGTAACTGAGATTGCAACCAGACTGATCGACCAAAAATACAAGCTTAAGATAATTGACTTCAAGTATATGAATTAATGAAGATACAAAACCATGCTGTTCTTTTCTCATCCTCGTACGAGGACAGTAAAACCTACTCCGCCATAATTCTGGAATATGTACCGAAGGCAAAAAGCCTTGGTCAAATACATAGGGAAAACTTCATTATCAGGGGATATATACTGCACCTGCATCTTTATTTTGCATGTTTATTTCACCTCTGATGCTGCCATCGAGAGCACCTCATGAAGCTTTCTAGCCTCAGTGGAGATGCATTCCCGGTCAAACAAGGCGGACACGACCGCTGCTCCCTTAAGATTTGGCAGCCCAAGATCCATCACTGCATGTGCGTTTGATATGCCGATTCCACCGATTGCAACGACTGGCAACTTAGAAGACAAGCAAACAGCTTTCAACCCCTCCAAGCCAATAGTCAGATTGTTTTCCTTTGTGTTCGTCGGATATATGCCTCCACAACCAATATAATCGGCGCCGTCAATATATGCTTGTTGGGCTTGCTCCGGTGTCTTGCATGATACACCAATGATCTTCTCTGGCCCAAGAAGGGCACGTGCAGTGCGAACAGGCATATCGGATTGACCGACATGGACACCATCAGCATCACAAGCTAGAGCAATGTCGATGCGATCATTTATTAGTAGAGGAACGACCCGGGAATGGCATACTTCCATGCAGGATTTAGCTGCTTCAAGAAAGTTCCTTGTCTCAGCATCCTTTTCCCTGAAAAATTTAGGAAAATCACAAATTAGAGAGCATAGTCATATCTTCTTATCATAAGCGGGTTCCACCGAGTGGGCTTTATGGCCAATCTCATCGATACAGAAAGATGTCTGCCTGAAGCATACGTTATCCTTAAATGACAATGAGCCAGCTCCAAGCACTCAACCAAACACCCATCACAGAAGATTGACATCTCACTATAGTTCGACCTGTGTGTGTTTGATGGAAAAAGGAGAAGGAAGTAAAACTTATTAATTAACCCTCACTCTTCATAGGATAATTACGAGGAATGTGAAGGACAACTGAACGATCCCTCAAATTTCTTCTCTACTGCCCACTTTGGGGCCCATATTTAGCATCCTGAAAGAAACCTCTAGTTGTCTTCCTTTTCTCCTTCTGAGACTTAGATGATTTTCATATCACGCTTCTTAAGTGCCATTTTCTCTCTGATCACCGCAGCCTCAAGTAAGCATACATCAAGTGCCAAAAAAGCTCGGCATTTGATCACCAAGAACTATCAAAACTTTTGACCTTTTCAGAATATGGGAGCTTCTTAAATCGGAAGTTTTCAATTAAGATTAAAGACAGAGGCCAAACGTGTGATTTACTGCCCTCGAGTCAGAACAAAATACTTAAAATAAATGCAAAATGGTAAATTTACATGGAAAGGAAACCTTGGAAGGACAAGACTAACAGAAACTTGTGCTTTTAGTTGCAAAGCGTTCTCATAAGAGGCATCAGTCTTGAAGCTTTATTTTATATACTTAGCAACAATACCACTGAAATTTGTTTTTTCTATTAGTTAGAACCAATATCTCTTCACATGAGATGTAGAAATAAGTTGTCTAATAGTTTATTCTCTTGAATCAACGTAGATGGATGAGAGCCACATGTCCGGAAGATGAACAATGCCAATTCAGATACCCAACCTGTACATTGGACTGGATAGTTTCTCACAACGCTGGGTACAGGCACGGTACAGAAAAATAATACAAAATCCAAAGCCTGGGATAGTCCGCAGAGTTATTCTTGTGAATGCTTCTTGGACCTTGACAGTCAATGTTGTTTAGACTAGATACGAAAGAAATGCTACAAGAATCATGAAGGTCAATGAGGCATGAAGTTTAAATGCACAAACCTCAGCTGGATAATGGTTGCACCTCCTTCAATTGCAGCTTTGACAGCATCTTCAATAGATCTGCCCCACTTTCTATTCATCCCTGAATCTGTAACAGCATATAAAAACAGATCACTTGGATCTAGGATCATCTTCTTCCTGAAATTATGAACCTTTCGGTTCAACATCAGAAAATGATCAAAAGGGCCTTGAGGTCCTTTCCCAATACTCATTTCTTTGCTGTAGTCCAAGGCATTCTCAACAAAGCGTTTGGCAACCTGTCAATTTTCGAAGAAATGAAAGCTCATAAATAGATGACAAAATTTTGAATTTAATCTCCACAAATGGTCCCCTTATATTTACTCTTTGAACTTTCCAATCTCAAAGCAAACTGAATCCCGCATTGCATTTCCCTCACAATCAACCAACCCCACTGTCTCCCATTCATGGGTGATCAGTGCCCACCTGAGTTCTCATATTCCTCTACATCAATCCCAAAAGGAATGCAATTTGACCTATTACATAGGTTGTATGCTTTATAAGTACGTTTTTCCCTGGGAACCCATTCTTATGGATTTCATGTACCCAATTAAAATAAATTAATGATATCTATAAACATTCCTTTAAGCACCTCCCTCTACCAACTACCTATCAAGAACAAAAGCAACTAGCATTCTTTTTGCGCATACAGAATACACTCTTACAGTATTCTTCTCCTAGACACATCACAAGTATATTTATCATATGTCACTGTGCCCTATATGCTATAGTAGCAAGCCTAGACCAATGTACTCAACTTCCACTTGTTGACTTTAGGACAAGCCTATTTGGTAGTGCCTCTGGGGCAATCTTTTCTGCTTCGAAAAAGAGGCGGCACTATTGACAGAATGACTTAGCAAAAATCTTATCCTATAAACTTAAGCAGCTAAAACTAAAGGCCGAATCAATTCAAAAAAATTCCAAAAAGGCAGTTTAAATGTACTGTTTGCAACTTCTACTACACCAGCTTATCTTGTAATCTAGCTTTTCAAGTTGATTGTTTTATAGATAGTTTTATGATGTTAGTTATTGAAACTATTAATGACGGAGCAAGGGAAAAAGATATGGCTGCTGCTACCCTTCAAAAATGTAAAATGGGCTTGTAGCCTTCTACTGGTTGATGAGGCTTCCAGCACCCCCAGAGATATACACCAGTAAAAATTACTTGACAAAAACAACATGCAAGTATGAACAGTGGTCTCCAAGAAATACTGGATTCCTAGAAAGTAGCAGTCCCTCAATGAGTTTGCAACAAAATGGAAGCAAAGTAGGAGACTCAGTTAGAATTTCTCAAGCATATGTGATACCTGAACAGCAGGAAGCATAGGCGAACCTTTTGCCAACTCAGCTGCTATACACGATGCCAAAGTACATCCAGTGCCATGAGTGTTACGAGTTTTTACACGCAGTGAACGCAGGTCATGTAATCTTTCACCTGCATGGCATACCAGAGAACAGTATTGGTTCGCATTGCAAAGGACTCGCACGCCTGAAAGTATAGAGACTACCAATGCAAGAGCTTCTAGAATCAGACCATCAAAGAAAACATCAACAGCATCACAAGATCCAGGAAGGTCGCCACCTTTGACAAGCACGTGTCTGTAAAGGACGTAGGTAAATAGTTAAAAGTAGAAACAAGTTCTCTTCCAGCTTGGGAAATCTTTAGTCTGAATTGCCTTTTCTGTATCCTGGAAAACACTTTACAGTGGTTGCAGTGAACAACCACTTCAGAAGTCCATCATACTGAAATACTGAATTTGCACATAGCCAACTAAAAAAGGAAAAAACCAATTCTATAAACGTAATTGCAGGACCATCATTTTTTCATACACAAATGCCACCAACTTCTTTAGGCAAAGTTGCTAAAGTTGAACCTAAAATAACAATACTGTGAGAGTTAGACGGGCAGTATCGGAAAGTTCCAACTGTAAGAGGCATATCACCTATTCACAAGCACAAAAAAAAGTAATAACCATATTCTGATGATATAGCATTATTCAGGAGTTTCCTTAGGATTAATATTTGGAGCAGTGAGTGTTTATATGTTATGTATGAGATACAACAGATTATATTCGATAGTTATGAGTACGATTTGTCCTCAGACGACAACAAGACTAAGGAATATGTGAATTGACAACTTGTACTCACCAAAGCAGCTGATTGTTTTGCCAAACCATTTCAGTCTTCCTCAATTTTAAGTGTTTTTCCAGAAGTTATAACAGAAATTGGAAACTGAATACAGACGTTTCATAACATCATAAATATCTTGAGAAAAATAACCTTGGCCCCATTTGATGCAATAACTTTGCAGCAGAATGCATGTCAGCAATTGTCTCCAGTTGCACACCCCCGAGAAAAGCAGATGCCTCCTTTAAATTTGGGGTAACTATATCGGCAATAGGAAGAAGCTCTTCTCTGTATCAGAATCAAAATTAGTGACTCCCCAGGTTTCTTAAAAGCCAAACTAGTGGCTTATGATTCTATTTACTGCATACTTCTGGATAGCTCCAACAATAAAAAGAAAGAGAAAACGAAGAGGCCCTACCTAAAAAAACTATCTTTACTTTTGCACAAGAACCAAACTCTATTTAGACTACGTCTTGTCCAATTTGATTTTTCTCTCATTCAGCCAAAATCTAAAGATTTTGCTCTTCTTCCATAATCTCCATATACAAAGACGACTCCTCCATCTCCACCTTGACAGCCTCTCTCATCTTGCTCATACCCAGTATCACAGTCATTCATCTATGAATGATATTCATTCCTTCAATTTATTTCCTTTAGCACTCTTCTCTCTTCTTCCACAACCACGAAATGGTGATTGCTTGCAATTCTCAGTCTTTACACCAATTCCCCACCAGGGATTGCAAAAAAAAAGGTAAGCATAGTGAAGATTTCTGGTACGTTGATAGGTGAGTTAGGAAAGACGCAATGTCTATCATCTCTCCTCCATAGGACCGCTGAGATCATCTCCATCTCTTTCATGAATGGACAGGCACAGATTCTACCAAATTATGTGTTATATAATACTCGTATGTAAAGTTTGGTTTTGAACATACCTAAACGCAGCAAGAACAGAAGGACCAGCAAGAACATCTCCACTGGTGGACACCATTACCGGATCAACTACTAAAGCTTCCTTCAATCACACAAATTCAGTCAGCTACAATGCCAATATATCTGTGATTGCATATACATGTTTAAGCAATTTTTACAATGGACGCATACCTTGAACTGGAAACTTTTTGAGACTGCTCCTAAGGATCCTAACTATGCCTGCTGAAGGAAGCATGCCAGTTTTGACCTATTAACATAAGTTACACCTAGCATTAATATCCTCAGAAAAAAGTAATCTCACTTTTACGTTAATATGACATGAACAAAAAAATTACTCTTAATATGCATAATGATCACTATCAGCATTACAGAATCCATATTGAAAGTAATTTGGACCACAATTAGATAGATAGTTACCTTTTCAATTCCTCCAGATGTTAGTGAAAGATTAAATCAATAACTTAAGAAATTATATTTGGTGGATTTTGAGTGCAAGTCTAATTGTAAAGCTCTATAAGTTGTATTATGATATCTCCAGAGACGAGATTGGGATTCCGACTAAACATAACCATTAACTCGAATCAGCTACTTACATCTATATGATCAGTGTCTCATTAGATTTGAAAACCAACTTATAATTTCATAATTTATCGTCTTCCCCATTAGCCGACCCCGACTAGTTTGGGATAATGGTGATGTTGATGTTGATGATGTTGATCGTCTTCCCATTAATAGCTCAAGATTCTCTTTCAGGTAGCTTTGACTCCTCTTATGAGATTTAGCTCTTCGTCCAGCGGCCTTTTCGCTTTTACTATTTTTTTTATTGAACAAGTGCATCCAAAGAAATTCAAGGTTCTAGGATTATGGATTTCTCAAAACATACAAATAGTGCAAATAAAACAGGATAATAGTTTTATACCGAGACTTTAGTATATATACAATATGACATCTGTCTTTTCTCTTCAATTCTAGCTGAAAGTGAAAGTGAAAAGCTTTGTCCTATGAGCTTCCAACAGAAAAGAACATAAAAAATATGATGCCACATCAAAAGCAGAGCTTACGATCCAAATATACTTGAAACTTTGTCAAGCAGCAGAAACAAGTAAAATGGACCAACCAGTGTTCAATAATTAAGTCATCATATCGATTAAACATTCCACAAGAAGGCTCTGAATAGTCACGAAAAAGTTGGATTCTTAAATGACATTCCACAAGAAGGCTCTGAATAGTCAAGCCCCTATTCATACAATGCAATGTTACAAAGCACTTGCAGCTATTAAAAAGCTTCACAAGTTTACAAGCCTACAAGGACTTCTCATCCTAGCAAAGCTGACAAGAGACCACCTCAAAGAGAACTCTTGCACCCTCAAAAGCCAGAGGTGAATAACTTTATCTTCTTCCCATATCCAACAGCATCATGACTTGCCCTTACTCTAGTTGTTAGTGTCTGTCTATATCTTTCACTAGACCTAGAAACTAGAAAATTGTCATTTAACAATCAGCTTCATAGAATAATAAACTCACTCACTCGTCAGCTAGCCAGTTCCCTAGCCACTTCGTTTCACCCACTAGCAACATGCTAGACCTAAATTCTCCAGAGCCTCCTCACCAGAGGAGATTAAAGGACTCTTCTGATACATCAAGGGTTTGTTCCTCTCTCCCATCAGGTTGAAGTGAAGCTCAGTGATGAGTGACAATGACTAGACACTCGAAAAATCAAAAGAGCCCCCTGAAAAGTATTCATGAAATACAATTTTCTTCAACATAGCTCAATTAAAGTTTGTTATTTTTCATTTCCACACGTATTTTTCTGGAATTAAAAGACTGCCATTCCAATATATTCAAAAGCTGCGAAAGGAGAGGGAAAGGGGAAAAAGAAGAACACTAATCCAGAAACTTTAAACAAACGATGTAAGCACATTACCACAAGGTACAATCAAAAGTGTTGCTTTTTGCAGCGATCAACTTGCATGTCTGACCCAAAAAACAGAAAAAGCTTCTACTTACCACGTCAACTTGCATGTCGGAGAGCACGGACTCCAGCTGCTCCGCACAAATTCTTCCGACACATTGTCAACACCCTGCAATTTCTACCTTATTATTCTACTCAAACATCTACCAGATAACATAAAAAAGACTGCCACCGAATTCGACAGACACATCAAAAGCACAAACCTGAACTCCAACAGTATTCTGTGCGGTGACTGCAGTAATCACAGTGGAACAATAAACTCCGCGAGCCGCACAGGCCTTGAGATCGGCCTGAATCCCCGCGCCAGCTCCAGAATCGGAGCCGGCGACCGTCAAGACGTGAGGGACCTTCGCCTTCACGGCGCCCTCGCTCGCCGCCGACGCACCGTCCGCCTTCATTACCCTGGAGCTCCGAATCCGACCAGTCCTCGAGCACGGCGACCTCAAGCTCGAGTCCGAAGCACCGCGCAACCACTTGAGCTCCCCCGGGAGAGGGACGGATGAGGACTCAAGCGTAAGTGACTCTGAGAAGCGAGCCTCGACTCAACATTGCAGAATCGAACACGCAGACGACAAATTCATAGTTACTAGAGAGAGAGAGAGAGAGTTACCTTGTCGAGGTTGAAGAAGACGCTGCTGGAGAGAGTTGCAGAGAAAGCCATGTAAGACAGAACGGAGGGGAGAGCGAGGCGAGCTTTATATGACGTCCCATCACCGGAGGCCCGTGAACGGCACACCTAATTAGTCAACGCTTAATAAAATTGAGTCAACATGACAAACGAAAAGCCAAAAATTTAAAATAAAAATAAAAAATAATTGAAAAATGGGTCAATCTATTCATGACTTATAAATGTGAGAAATGATTTATATTATCAATAATCAGAAGTTATTTTTGAAGAAATTTTAAATAAGGACATAAAATGGTTATTGTTTCAAATAAAGGTATGAAGTGTCCATGTCAGTCTAAAAAAAAAAGCATGACTCATTATCTAATTAAAGTCATTTTCGTCATTTTCATTTTTTATTTTTTTAGTATGTTTTTCCTTTTTTTTTTCTAACCGTAAAACTTCAAAAGGAAAAAACGAGAGAAAAAACCCAAATGGAGAGCTAGACCCTCAGCCAATAAGGCATCAGCGATGGTTAACGAGGTCGTCGAGGCCTCGAGGAGGGCCAACAAGCCCTCATTAGAATTGAGAGAGGGTCGCCGGCCCTCACCAGGTCCGAGGGAGGGCTGTTGACCCTCACCTCTAGTTGACGAGGCCACTTGCCCTTGTTGATGCGTCACCGACAATGAAGTAGCTATCCCTTCTTTTTTGTGTTTTCTTTAGTTTTAGAGTTTTTTTTTGAGAAAAAATAGAAAAGGAAAAAGAAAGAAAAAAATAAAAAAAGACGAAAATGTCCTTGACCAGCCGATCAGTCAAGCTCTTTTTTTATATTGACATTGTCACTTCATATCCTTATTTGAGAAAATAAAATTATTTCAAATTTTTATTTGAGAAAATAAAAACATTTCGAACGTTATTTGAAAATTTTCCGTTATTTTCTAAAGTTTAGTTAGATCTTCTTGTTGCCATCGGCTATCTCAGTCGCCTAGGCCGAACTCGAGTGTCCATCCTTGGAGCCGAGACCCAAGGCCCAAAATCGAGCCCTTGATAGTGAGACTTGGGCCACAAGACCCTCTCGTGCTCTCTGAACCTGAACCGTACATAAAATGTTCACCAAAAACACTAGAAAAGAACATAAAAATAGTTTTATGTGCTTAATTTTTTTCTCTTCATTTATAATTTATTTCCTTTTGTGTTTTTGAAAAATGCAATGCTCTTTAAGGAAAATGACTTGATTTGTTTGTTTTTTCTTGAGTGAAATTTCCAATAATAAGCTGGTTAATAAGTATTGTGCGAAGCACAAATTGACAACGCGAGAGCCGAAACTTTAATTACTTGTTTCAGGCTTGGGTCGCTACTATAGAGGCATACCCGATGTAGCCAACCATAAAGGTTGACGTGGAGTCTACTTTCTCCATCGACACCTCCTAATGGCCACTATATCTTTTTTCTTTATAAGTGACTGGAAATACCTTCTTCTTGCTTTACATCTACAAGATCTCGAGGCTAAGATGGACCTTAATATAGTAGTTTAAGGACTTACTAAGGTCTGTAAAGCTGTGATGTTTAGCAAAAAATTATTGGACCACTCTCAGTCAAAGTTTGAACTGACAAAATCGAAAGCGTAAGGCTGGTATTCTTTGCTTTGGCTTTGGAGCATTTTCCAAAAGCTCTCTCTAAGTATTAATCAACTTTTTCAGTTCCCTTTCTTGCCTTTGAGAACTTACTCCCAAAAAAACTCAAGTGCACGACCTCGGACCAATGGCCTCAGGTCTCATTGGCGACACGACCCCAGTGGACTTGGTCCTGGGAAGTTGTCACCGGATATCCAACGATCACGATTAGATATTGAGAGAGAGAGAGTAAGAGCGAGAGAGATGGAGTTGGCAATCGTTGCCACCACTAAGGACCTGCTCGTGTCGCCTGGAGTCACGCGACCCTGTCAAGGCGACGCTGGGGTTGAACAACCATAGGTGATCCAATTGCCGACGTCGAGCATTCCAAGCAAGGCAGATATTGTAAGCTGCGATTAAATCCTTAAGCAACATCTCAAGATCATCATAATCAATATCACAAATCACTATAACGAATTAGAGGAATTTACGCACTTTGTTTGAGGTCCATCGTTCTTGATACGAAATACCGATAAATCAATGCTCAAGAGCTTCTCCTCTATTACCCTCTAAATCACTTGCTTCAATGAGATATCTGCTTACGTATCGCGTTCTGTGATAACTCTTTATGTGAGGTTATTTATGCATTAAGGTTAGAGAGGGGACTTGAACTCTATTTATAGAGTTTTTTTAGCTAGACTCTCTCATCACGGCCGGGTTAACTCTATCCACACTAATCAGCCACATATTAAACTAATTAAGAAACTTTATATCTTTCTTTATTAGACCAATTACTTGATTACAATATTAATTAATGTAGCCCCCATGAAAAATTCTTACATTCTTTCATTTGGCTATATTAATTAAAATTGCACAATATGTGCGCATATTTATATTGGTCTAGAGACAATTCTTAGTAATAAATCTGATCCCACAAAATCTCAACATGGAATTATGACAATAACTGCATAAAAAACACAGAGTCATCAATGGTCACAAGTTCTTTTAATCTACCGATATGGATTCAATATAATAGTGTGACAAATGGAAAAGACGTCACATAATAGAGATACTTTATGTGCGATGTGTCCCTTAGTCAATCATCATTCTCTTTCCGTAAGTGTCACGAAACCTGATGTGCCACTAGAGAAGATCATTATGGTTCAAATGAACTGATATATGTCTCACATTTATAGTTAACTATACTTTACATGTAACAAGACATATACTTATAGCTAATAATTGAATGCCCCGGCCATCATTCAAGATTTATACATTGCTTGAGATTTTTATTAGACATATATTCAATATGAAAATAACATATTTGTAAACATTTTATTGAATAAAAAGAATGGATACATATCAAGTTGATACTAAATGTAACAAAAACAAATGTAAACTTTATTAGAGCATAAACTAAAAAAACTTCCACTAAACAACATCTCATGATGCTTCTAAACTCATGTTCATGACACGTCTTTCAAATACACAATAGCGTAGACCTTTAGTTAGTGGATCTATAATCATATCATATGTAGAAATATACTATACTACAACATAATTATTCTGCATTGAATTCCTTTATGGTAAAAAACTTGACCTCTATGTGCTTAGTTTCCTTGAGACATTTATTGTTGTTAATAAACAACATCTCAGAGTTATTGTCAAAATACAATTGTATGTGCTTATCTACAAAATCAAATACGGTCAACTCCCTAATGAGGTTCTAGAGTCAAATAGGCTGAGTAGCAGTTAAAAACATGCTATAAACTCCGCTTGCATGTGTAGGATAATACCATTTTCTATTGCTCATTTTTCCATGATATTGCACCACCTACTAGTACAAAGATGTAACATTTGTCGATTTCTTGTTATCTTGATAGCCAACATAGTTTGCATCCGAGTACCCTACTAGCTATAAGTCATGAGCATATTTGTAAATCAGCAAATAGTTTCTAGTCCTCTTTAAGTACCTCGAAACTTTTTTGGCAGCAATCCAGTGATTGTATCTTGATTTGACTGATATCTACCTAGAAGTCCTATTGCAAAAGCAATATCTAGTCTAGTGCAAACTTGAGTATACATGATGTTTCTAAGTGCACAAGCATAAGGTATATTCTTCATTAGGGCTTTCCCAATATTTGAGTAAGGACACTATGAAAGACTCAGCTAGTCACCTTTATAGACAGAAGCAATTCATGGTTTGCAATGCCACATATTGAATCTTTTTAGAAGACTATCAATATATGCCCTTCTAGATAAATCAATACAAGATGAGAACGATACCTATGTATTTCAATGCCAAGGACAAAAGATGTCTCCCCAAGATCCTTTATGTCAAAATTCTTTGATAACATCCGCTTTATCTCATATAGTAATTCACTATCATTGCTTGCACACAAGATATCATCAGCATAAAGAATAAGAAAAATAAATTTTCTCTCGCTGACTTTGTAGTATATACACTGATTTAGTTTTTTTTTTTGGGTAAGGTACACTGATTTAGTTCGTTTTCAATAAAATCGAAAGAAGTAACAACACTATGAAACTTTAAATACTAGTGTCTAAAAGCTTGTTTCAAGCCATAAATAGTTTTTTTTTTTAGTCTACATACAAGATCACTTGAATTATATGTTGTAAAGCCTTTGGGTTGTATCATATAGACCTCCTCACTAAGGTCTCCGTTTGAAAAAATAGTTTTAACATCCATATGGTGAAGCTCCATATAAAAAAGAGCTACAATGCCGTTATCTCTATGAAAGAATCTTTAGAAGAGACTGCTGCCCTCGCAAGCAAAGAAGTTTCAAGATAGGGAAAGTAAAAATTCCTAGCAAATCTTCTAGAGAGCATACCTTTTCTTTTTACTTTTTCTTTATTCTAAGAAAAAATAATAATCTAAATAAAAAAAAGAAGTAGATTTTTTTTTATTGAACCCCCTAGACCTCCTACACAACCGATATAATAGTCTTGCTCTCCCAAATAAACTGTATAAACCAGTTGTATAGATGATCGTCTCTACCTAACGAATATCCTAGGTGGAGCTTCTTCAACCTTATCCTGAACCTGAGAGGCTTGAGGAACTTCATGAAGAATTGCCTCAACAACAGGATCATGAACCTCAATAGGCTCAATCTGTGGTGTGGGGGGCTCCATGATTGTTTGTATAGGTGAAAAAAATGACACAGAAATCCCCATCGCACCGTTATCTTCAATATTTGTGAGCAGCTACCTTTTTCGGCCACATCAAGCTCCATAAACTTTGCTGTATGTGAATCCAAAATTCTTGTAACTCTAGTGGACTTATAAAATCATATCCTTTCGAATGATCTGAATAAGATACGAAATAACATCGAGTGGTTTTGGAGTCCAACTCACTAAACGTTAGATTATATAATTTCACTTCCGCAGGACATCCCCAAACCTTCAGATGATTTAGACTAGGTTTACGTCTAGCCAATAATTCAAAAGGAGTCGATAGTGCAACTTTAGTAGGAACACGATTTAGAATATAAAGCGTTGTTTTCAAAGCTTCACCCCATAGAAAAATAGGTAAATTAGTTTTGCTAATCATACTACTAATCATATCTATAAGAGTGCGATTATACCTTTCGGCCACATCGTTTGTTGATGACTCCCAAGCATAGTTTATAGAGTTACTACCCTAGAATCTTCCAAGTATTCATTGAATGACCCTTTAAGCTATCTAGCATTGCCATGTCGTCTACAATATTCACCACCACAGTCAGATCTAATAACTTTTATGATGTTTCTTGGTCGTTTCTTGACTTCAATCCGAAAAATCTTGAAATTATCACTAGACTTAGACTTTTTCTTAATCAAGTACAATAACCATATTGAAAATAACATCAATAAATATTATGGAATAATTTCTACACAATGTTGCCATGTAAGATCCACTTATATCATTGTGAATGACCTCCAAATGTCAGAACTACGGACTATAGTTTTCTTCTTTATCTTAGTCATCTTACCTCTACAACAGTTTACGCATGTCGCTAAGTTACTTTTAAGAGCAGGCATAATGTTTATCATTATCAGTCTTTTCACTCTTTCTCTAAAGATGTAACTAAGACATTTAGGCCACAACGCATAAGATTGTTCCTTAGATAGATGTCTTTCGGAAACAACTTTTCAACTATATAAGTGATATATATTAATTATTGGGAGTTAATCTATACAATCCATTGGGTATATTGCAGTACCCAACCTTATTTCAAAAAAAATATATAAAAATAACGTTGTTTCTAATTTCATAAGAGTAACCACATATGTCCAAACTTCATACGAAAACTAAGTTTCGTTTAAAAGAAGGTACATAAAATATATTTCTTAGCATCAAATTAAAATCAGAATCTAGAATTAAAATGATATCTCTCATGAAATCAACGTCAGCTTTACTGTTGTTTCTTATAGTGAGCTTTGTTCTTTCTTATTTGGCTTCATCTGATTTATGAATCCATGTATGGTAAACGTAACATGATAAGTTACAACGCTATCTAGCTACCACAAACAAGATAGGACTTATGATAGATTAGATTCACAAACCATAGCCAAAGAATTATTATATTTAGGCTCATGCTTATATAACAAAGGTTTGTACTTATTGCAGTTTTTCTTTATGTGTCCTTTCTTTCTACAGAAGAAGTAGACACCATCCTTACCTTCGTTACCATCCTTCTTGAAGGACTCTTTCTTTGGACCCAAAATGTCAAAAGGACTAGTGATAGACTAAGTACCTTTATGAGTATGATATTTGGGCATCTTACCCTTCTTAACATTGGAACTGGAGGCATACATGGTAAAGTGCCCTTTGTCTTTCTTCATTTTTTTTCCTCCTTTGACACCACCCTTGCTATCAAGTCATAAATTGACAATGTCTGATATATTATATTGAGTTCTTATAATCCTAAATTCAAGTGGAAGGGTATTCAGTGCTTGATGTATAATAAAGCATTAGGAATTATGAAATTAAGCCCATTGAGCTTTGTATGCAAATCCACCATCCTCGGGATGTAATTCCTAACCCCAGAAGAACCATCATACTTCATGTTGTAGAGTCCTTGTAGATATGGCCCGACCTCAACATTAGATGAGACGCAATTCCTAACCACCAAGGCCTCCATTATCTGCCTAGCAAGGCAGCCAGCTGGTAAATCACTCCTTAGATATTTCTGAATGGATTGCTTCATAGACAATAATGAGATCTTATTGCTCTTTTCCTAGGTAACAAAGTGTGCTTTTTGGGGTTCCGTACTAGCATTAGTAAGCCTATATTTAGTAAAAGCAAGATGAACATTTGCCAGCTCCATGCCAAATAGAAAATCCTCTCTTCACTTTTTAAAATTTGAACGAGTAAGTATCTCTATTGCTATGGAGTTGCAATTTACAAAAAGGTGACTGAAAAATAATCAATGTATACAATTAGTAGAATGTGAACATTTATCCTGAGAGTTACATACATCATCATATAATCACTTTGGGCACAATACATAACATGTAGTTGTATACTCTCCACATGACAACAGCCATGAGAATATTTTAACCTTCATTAATTCATCAGCTTTGGGTGTATAAATCACTTGAATTAATCAATCCTCCATTTATTCCTCCATAAAATAGTACACAATCATCTCCTTTGAGAGTATGTCTACACATTATAATAAGAGACATCTCACCATAATATGAGCTCAACATTTCTCGAACCCAATCAAGTGTGCCACTTTAGCAGTCACAACCCAATTGATTTTTGAAACTAAGATATAAGCTTTATACTTTCACATTCACCATATGCATTTAATTTTAGACTTGAAGACATGGGCAATTTGTCACTAAGAATACATGACATGCGAATTTACATCAATCGAATTAGCAATACATTTTAAACCATATACATGCAGTTAATAAATTACACTATGCATAACTTGTTTGTCGTCATAAAAATGTGAGTTTGCATATGTATTTCTAAAACCACAGAGAAATACATGAAAAAACACAAAAATACCCCAAAAATACACCTATTTAGGGTTCCGTACATATTTTTAATCCATTAAAACACCAGATATGTAAAATAAATATATCACCTGGTAGAGCATAAGCATACGAGCGCGTCAGTACTCGGAACTCGCTAATCATACCTTACCTCTACCCACACTAACCAGTCCCTTATTAGACTAATTAAGAAACTTTATATCGATTCTTTAATAGACTAAATATTTAATTACAATATTAATTAATGTAGCCCACACCAAAAAAAAAAAAAAACTCTTAGAGATAGTCCTTGGGTCAACTCAGGTTAGATCTTTCTCGCTTTGGGGTCCTGCGATGCTGGTAATCATGCCGCCACGCGTGGCCTCACGGAGGTCACAAGGCCTTGACTTCCGCATCACCTCCGGCCGCTCCCTTGCCCTTTGAAGTCTTCTCGAGCTTGATCACGTTGCTTATGTTTTGTATTTTAGCCTTGCTTTTTTTTTTTCTTAATTCTATCGTCTCTTGTTTTGTGGGTTTCAGTGAGACCAATTATCGTTTTTCAAAGAATCAAGGGATCTTGCCAGCTATAGTAAAGAGCATGTTCTCATATTGAAAGATTTGAATTGCAGTTTTATCAAGAATCAATCATGTAAAAGTTGCTCTACAACGAGATTTTGGAGTACTGATTACCAATCGCTCTTTGTTTATCATGAAAATGCTTTGAATTACCGTCCTTTGTCTAAATCCAAATTCATAAAGTCTGTTTTCTTCCAAACGCACCCTACCAGGGTCTCCGAAATGGCCCCAAGTCTAGGACCAGAGACCCAAGTCTTCGGCCGGCCATGATCTGCCTTCATACATACGACATGGTCGATGTCAGCAGTCGAAGTCGAGGTGAATCCAAATTAGGATTTCCGCTTCATAAAAGCTGAATTTGGATGTAAAATTCAAAAATCGAGAAAATAATTTTCGTGGGCTAGATTTTTCTAGAAGTCGACGGACAGTGAAAAGCAAAAAAAAAAGTATTTTTCTAGAGATCTTTCCCCTAGGAGAGAAACGTTTTTCAAGCATAAAAAATCTCGCCCAAAATAAAGAAATCTGGTGTAATCAGGCCGACATATAACCTTGTCGAAACGTGTTTGAAAGGCCCCAAAACGAATTACGAAGCGTTCTCAAATACGACGATTAGAACGTGTTCCTGAAATCATGTTGCTATTTAGGGAAGACCGAACGCGTCCAAACTTGTCCGAAGCCGGAAAGCATGGGCCATATGACATGGACCGCTCGTGAGAAACTGGTGGAACTTGACACTTTCTTCATCCTTCAGTGAGATTCAGATTAGAAAAAAATATACTTCACAATTCGAAATCTCGTGTCGAGATCGTTATTTCATCTCTCCCCACCGTTGCCGACCACACATCTTGCCGTCAATCGATCATGCAGCATAATAGAATATTTAAACATTAAATCACGCCTTCATGTAACAACTTAAGTTTTAGAACAGTTGATAATTGTCATACTAAATCTCACATGAGATCAGAGCAGCAAGTCCTAAAGTTTGAACACAAACTTGACTTGGAGACCCATCATACCTCCGTCATATCCCATTACAAAATTTCACAAGACATTGCCAACTATTTTAAAAGTTAATGTTTTTAGATGAGAGAATGTCTCAATATTTAAATACTCTAACATCCATGAACTGATTAAGTCCGGACATTTGGCTTATACAGATGACCCCAACCAGGGAAAGGTTTGGACTCACTTTATAAGATGGTGACCTCCAATATATAAGTTTTGCAAGTTCTCCAATACCCCCAACCAACCACGCCAACCTAGAGTTACGAAGAAAACTATCTTCTCACCAGCACGCCGAATGCATGGAAACAAGAAGTCATTTTGCATCTTCTCAAGTAAATTCTATCGTATCAATCCGTACTTGACAATTAGCTATTACATGAATTCACACTTCAAATGGGCGATCATTTTCATATGTGAGAAAGAGTACAAGAACACACATGTAACGATAATGCCCTTTGCCCAAATGTTTCTGTGAAAGGTCACAGTTGTTCGGTCCAAACTATTGCGAAATGCACGACTCATGAAACAAGACCTGCTTCCTTTTTCATTGTGGATCCATCTTAATATCGCATACTAATTTTCTCATGAAGGACCCGATTTGATTTCGAAATTACAAGTTCAACCAGATTAGATTTGTGTGGCGAAGTGCAAAAAAGTAACTTGTGAAAAATTGCGGGGCATAAAGATAATTCCCAGAAAGTTTAAGGGGGCCTCCGACACTCAGGATCTATCCTTGGAGATATGCTATGTCTGGTCGGAACAAGACCATCAAGATAAGTTTGCCCATACGCAAAGTTAAAAAAAAAAAAAATGCTTGGTTTGGATCTAAGCGAAACCCAAAACTTGTCTCATCCCTTGAAGAGTTCCTCGGTGCATAATTCAAGTAGCTCAAATTTTCGATTTTTCTCGCTAATTCAGATTTTGCATATATACAATTTTAGATGGTTTACTTTAGGATTTCCAAATTTTATATGGTTTCTACACTCATTATATTATTTCTTCTTATCCTGATTTGATCTATATGTTGAGTTTTGTACTTGAATTTTGATTGGGAAAAGTACCAAAAAAATCTTAAAGCCTATTATGTTAATATCAATTCAGTCATAAATTTGTCAACTAGACCAATTTAGTCTTACACTTTTTCATATTTTTCCAATTGAATCCATCTAACCAATTAAGACTTAGAATTATTGATGTGGACATCAGTCCTCTATGTGGCATGGCTAGCGTTAACGTGATCATTTTTCTATAATTTTTTTTATTTTTTATTTTATTTTTACATTTTTTTTGTTTTCCACTATGACCAACGAGGGTCGCCAGAGTTCACCCGCCATTGGGCAAGGGTCGTCGAACTTGCCGACCATTGGGTGAGGTGTAAGCAGCCAAGGGTGAGGCCAGCCTCACCATGACCTAACTGGTAGCAGGCAAAGGCGACCTAGTTGGGACGAGGTGCCTGTAGCTGCAGGCGAGGCCAACCTCGTTGGCCATGGACAAAAGTAGCCATGGCGAGGTTGGCCTTGCTCGCTGCCGTCTATATCTCACCTAGTGGCTAGTGAGCTCCAACGACCCTCTCTTGCCACAGTGGGAAAAATGAAGAAGAAGAAGAAAATAAGGAAAAGAGAAGGAAAAAATTAATAAAAGAATTCAAAAGTAATTAAACTTTGGAAAAATTTTCATGTTAGCATCAGTTGTGCCACCTAAGATGGCATACGTCAATGTTAGCAATTTCTAACATAAATTGGTCAGATGGACTCAACAGACAAAACATAAGAAGGCTTAGGACGAAATCGATTAAATCAAAAGGTTGATGACTGAATTAGTACAAGTAAAATATGTTGAGGACTTTTTTTATGGTACTTTTCCCAATTTTTAATTATAACTTCGTGTCTTTCTTACATTAGTAACTTAGCAGACACCATCAACGCCAAACAGGGATAATTACAAGACAAGTCCTAAAACTTGCTAACTCCGAACAGCTAAGTCCAAATATTTTACTTGCGTTATTTAAATTGTAATACTTGCAATTTCAATGCACTTTGAGTCATTCTTTCCATCGACAAAAAGACTCAATTGGACCAAAAGTTACAAACTTTAGGACTAATAGTCTATGAAATAGATGCTTTAAGACTTAATTGCACGACGTGGAGAGGTTTTGGGAGTTACCCTGCAATTGTACATGGCCAAATATGTGACAAAATGAAGAATACGTGAACTTATGAATATTACTTATAAATATCATTTTGAAGCTAGTTCTCACAAAGTTTCTTTCTCTCAATATATGCCATTTTGTTCAAGTCACTTTCATATAAACACCAAAAAAAGTTCAACAATTATCACAAACCTCATCTTTTTTGAAGTCTCCAGAAATTTGGCCATGGAGTTCAATTTTTTTTTTAAATTTATTAAACTCAAATCCCAAAGAGGATAATCCCCTCCATTGCTCCTATCAACAAATGCCAGCTGGTTCTGCAAACACTTAGGTGCTAAATTCCATTTTGATAAATGTTCCAAATTCCATTCTGAAAAATGTTCTTTCTCCTCCATACAAAAGAGCAGTACAACCATCGTGCCCTCTTTGATGTAACATTGTTGTAATGTTGTGTAGGATTCCTTCATGTGTCTCTCAGAGAGAGAGAGAGAGAGAGAGAGAGAGAGAGAGAGAGAGAGAGCGCTATGGTCCTGAGTTGCACATCATGCCAAAACCTTGCTGATTGCAAGGTTTCCATTGCAAATCTTATCAACAGACCACATCAGGTCATACAGACTTTGCAGGTGCTCCCACATTGCATGCACCTTCTGCAAACTCCCACTTTTTTATCTTTTGCAGGGTCTCCACCAAAAGTTTGGAAACAGAGGACCACCACCAGTAGAATCATCAATCATATTTGCAAAATCTTGCTCCTCTTTCATCCTTTATCCTCCTCCAACACCTCCTCTCATATTCCCTCTTGCAAATCATTGCAAAACCACACCCACCTTCTCCCTTTTTCTCGCATCTAAAATGTTAAACTAAAAAATCTCGTCCTCCTCCTCTTCTTCTTCTTCTTCTTGCAAACTTGTGTATGGAGCTAAAGTTTTCTTCATGCAACGTTCAAGTGAAGAAGGATTGCCACCAGAGCAAGAAACAGCACAGAAGCAGACATCAGCACCATGAAGATGGGGATGACTCAAGTTCAACTAAATCTCTCAACTTGAAGAACCTCTCCAAGCTCATCTTCCACCGCTTGGCGCTTCGACTTTTAACCAGACCAGATCGAGTCCCGAGGATGGATCGTCTCTT
>JAGVVM010019101.1:0-19750 GCA_019149425.1 Psidium friedrichsthalianum | reverse complement strand
CCTCGATCCACGGGTTGACAAATGTGTGTTTCTTGGGTATTCTAGAACTCAGAAAGGATATAAGTGTTATAATCCTGTTAGTCGGCGGTTGTATGTCTCGGTAGATGTGACATTTTTTGAGGAGCAGTCATATTATTCTTCTGTTGCCCCACCAGTGATTTACTTCATGATCCGAGTAAGTATCGGAGGCTAGTGGGTAAGCTCAACTATTTAACTATCACTCGACCAGATTATTTCTTTTGCTGTTAGTGTGGTTAGTCAGTTTATGAGTACTCCTCGCACTACACATTGGGAGGCGGTACTACGTATTGTTAAGTACATAAAGGGAGCACCGGGTAAAGGACTTCTATTCAAGAATCATGGACATCTTAATATCATTGGCTATTCTGATGCTGATTGGGCTGGGTGTCCTGTTGATAGAAGATCGACTTCTGGGTACTGTGTGTTTTTGGGGGGAAATCTTGTTAGTTGGAAAAGTAAGAAGCAGCAGGTTGTGTCTCGATCGAGTGCAGAGGCAGAATATCGGGCCATGGCTCATGTGACTAGTGAGTTGCTTTGGTTGAAGATGTTGTTATCTGAACTCAGCATGCCATTCTCAGATCCCTCAGTTTTGTGTTGTGATAATCAGTCTGCTATGCATATTGCTTCAAATCCAGTCTTTCATGAGCGTACGAAGCATATTGAAGTGGATTGCCATTTCGTGCGAGAAAAGATTCAGAACAAGGAAATAACACTTCAATACACACGGACCGAAGACCAACTTGCTGACCTTTTTACTAAGTCATTACGAGGTAGTAGAGTAATTACTTTGTGTAACAAGTTGGGGCTCTTTGATATTTATGCCCCAACTTGAGGGGGAGTGTTGAAATGTTAAGAGTCGGGGCTAGTTACGTAATTGTTCTAGGCTTAACCCTAAGCCTATATGTACTTACTTTGTTATCTGAAATAGATGAATATTATTTTTGCCCTTTTATCTTTAACAGAGCCCAAAAAGATGCCAGAGAGAAGAATATGGGTGAGTATGTCGAGAGTCTGCTGTCATCTGTCGTCGAAGATTACTCCGAAGAAGATATGTTTATATCATGGTATTTGTTGTTTCCTAGTTAATGAAAAACTCAACAACTTAACAAAACGTGAAAGTCTAGACATAAGGGTTTTGCATGACAATTTTCACAATAATACAATTATAAACTTATTATACGGCTGTCAATTCAATCCCAAACTTTTAATTGTGTCAATGTAGTCTTAAACATTTTGACAATTTGTTCTTCCAATCCTAAACCTTCCAATTATGCCAATTAAATAAGTGTCTAAAAGGAGTAATACAAACCGAATAGGACCCCTAACTAAAGCACAGCGATGAAGCTCTTCTAGTCGTAGAAACACTCGCAACAAGAGGCAAGAAGCAGTCTGACTACGGATGCAAAGATACTTGCATAGTTGCATTAGCCTTATCCGTCACCCTCTAGTTAACAAAAGAACAGCAGAATAACCTTACTATGAAAGCAATGATGGAGACAGTAGACGGCAAAATCGACTTTACCAAGATGATTAAACTTTCAACAGCCGTCGTGAATTCCATAAAACTGATATGTTGTCGGCTAATATTTACCTGGATGTGTATTTACAGTACTGGAAGATATACACGCTGGTTTGGGGTTTTGGGTGGGGGGGCAGAAACCGGAGGAAAAATTTGTCAACTGATGAATGCCTTGAGCTGTGCTTGAACAGCGAAATACTAGCAGCAGCAGAACCGTCCCCAAAAAAATATACATATATATTTTTGGGGGCTTCAATGTTGTTCCCATGTCGCTGAGATATGAAACAAGATTAATCTTATTTGTGCCTCGTAATTTCCCTTCCTTTGTTGCATCAGTTCCTGCATTTGAATCAGAACGAACGAAACCTCCAAAAAGGCTGCACTAATCTGAGTACAGTTAATGACTACCAGTCCTCAAGAGCTCCTCCACATCTCTAGAAGGCGAAACATGAAAACCGGTCCGGTCCTCGATGTTATTACCAGAATATTGGCTAATGCGAGAGGTGATCTCATGAGGAACAGGAAAACTGTGGTCTGCAATCCCCTTCCAATCAATAGTGTCAAACCATGGATGACTTTTGACAGACTCAGAACCTTGGCTTCCCAGTCGTGTATTCTCATCAACATCAAGTAACTGGAAAGAAGAAATTGTCAATCTTTCAATCAGATTCATGTTAGTCATGGTTTTGGAGAGGTAGGGAGAGGGGAGATGGGAGATGGGCAAGGAAGAGAAGCAAGTAGCCAGGTATTTTGAAGAAAACCTTCGTGATGAGATCAACGGCTTCTGGGCAAAAAGTCTCGGGAAAGATAGCTGGCCTTTTGCAATCTTTGCAAATGTGTCCAGCTCACTTTCTCTCCATGAACCAAAAGGCATTTCACCTTGCAGCATAAAATAGATCAAGACTCCCAAAGCCCACCTGCATGCATAACAACTTATTCAGGATGCTGCAGAGGCAACTTCAAAGCAATATGGAACAAAAAAATCGGTCTAGTCTGCAACTGCATTACTAAACTAGACTTTAACTACATGAGAATCCTAGACCTCCATTGCCCACGCAATAAAATAAGGCATGAGCACTTCCAGAATTATCCTCAAAAGACATGTCTAGTTAGTCGGTGGTATTTATAGTCCTTGATCATATTACTGGAAAATGCATCAGCTGATTAAATTCCTTCAGCAATCCATCATTTGACATGAAAGTTTTTATGACCATTGCCATCATCTTATTCAAGGGTTACTGCCAATATAAAATTAACTTCTGAAGTTTGTTGAAAGTCTTCAACATGGAAAGGACAACAAAATCCAGTCTCTTAAACCTAACTAAGAAAAACATTTTGGCATAGTGAGCAGTATCAAATGTGCATCACATGAATGGTTAATGTAGTAGTGACATTACCATAGAAAGACCTTTATTTTGATCACCCTTTTATTCTCGCGCTATTAAAGAGGGAAGGGTGAAGGATGAAAGAGGGAGAAAGTCAGACAGCAGTTGGTATATCTCACTGAGATATTGCAAACACAGTGAAATGGCAGAACGAAGCACGCTAACTGCTTGAGACAAGTGTCAAACAAATTGGCTTTTTTCCAGCACAATCCATTAACCATGCTTTGTCCCCAAAAGGATATTGTCCTTGAGGTTTGACAACCTCGCATGTTAAACAAAGACAGCAATAGAACTAAGCAAATTGCATATTTCCTCCTTAACTACGGATCAGGAGAAATCTCTCCCTCATTCAAGTTTTGCAGTCAACCTAATAACTTAATTCATTGCCAATAGAATTAAAATTGGCAAAACAATCACCTATAGCTTCATTAAATGAAGGTGTCATTCTGCTGTAAATTTTATCAGATGAAATATGTAGTATTCAGAGATGAACTATCCTGCTCAATTTGATAGCTTGAGACATATTCCATTGTGCAATCACCATGCCAAACTGTGAACATTATGGACTTTGGAACAAATAAAACGACCTGGGACAAGCATACCAAATCCAAGACTCAATGGCAGCACAGAGAGTCCCAGTGTCACATCAGGAACGAACACTCTGCGAGGTTCAGTTGTGTAACAGTGAGAGTAGAGCGCTCTAGTTTGCAGCAAGCAGCAAGCAGCAATCAAAGTCAAATACAACCAAATCAAAAGAGGCGTCTTCACAAAATTTTTGATTATCAGGCCAAATTGAGCATCTATTTGAAGACCTAATATAAGTTATGTACCAGTCGGCTGGGAAACCATGGCCTCTTCCCTGGACAACTTCTGGTGCTAAATAGTCCGTCCTTCCACATATGGTAAATGTTCTCTCACCAGACAACTTCTTCGCAAATCTGAAGTCTACCACCTACAATGCGAAAATGAAATAATTCCAAAACCACTCCTTAAATGAAAGAACAAGAGGTTATCTTCAGCTGGTAATTTAAGAGCAAAATCCATCCAAAAAAACTTATTGACAACACTAACCTGTATATGTCCTGATCGGTCCAGCATTAGAACATCAGGAGACACAGCTCTGTAGAGAACACTGTTCTGAAATTAGACAGAAAGAACAGTGAAAATGATATTTGACAACTTCTGCAATAAAAAAATTAGGATATGAAAGGAGAAAAAACAAAAATATAGAGGCTCAAATTGTTAAAGAACGGCCAACCTCGTGTAGCACTTCCAAGGCATTTACAATGGAGGCAGCACAGAACACTGCAGATGGATCATCTAGTGGTGTGTATAGTATCGAAGCCAAAGGACAGGCAAGACAAGTATTTAGCAGTATGCCAGCTTGACTTCTATCAGCAAAAGTGCATAAAACTTGTGGCATGCAAGCTGAAGGGCTTATAATCTTCATCAAATTCTTTTCCTTTAACACTTGTTCTTCCTTTCCAAGTTGTTTGACCTTCTGCTTTGAAAATCTTTTTAAACTAAGCAAACTTTCTGCAAAGAGATAAAATTAGCAGTCACTCTTAAGTTTATGCAACGTCATTAATGAAAATTTTCAAGATCTCATATTTTGCTCAATCTTTGACAAAGTGGAAACCTACGCTAAAGACATGGGCCATCTAGAGCCAAATGAGTGAAGTCATGACATAATGTAGACAAACACACTGACCTGATTCATTTAGAAGTACAAGCCCAATCTCACTGCAGTCAGTAGAATACAAGCACTTCTTCCACTCCTATGTTGATAAAAAGAGTAATCTAAGAAACAATTTCTATAAATATCTGAACTTTTTTAGGAAATGAGCAATTATCATACCAATCGAGAGAGGTCAACTTTATCTAAGGCAGAAACATGGGTATTTTCAGTGGTCTCATTGATGAATTCTGGATTATGATCCCTTTCCCTGAATCATTGAATATCAACTGTCAGAAAAAGGAGCGAATTTTATCACACACATAAAGGAAAAAAATATCTATTGGAATTGGCAGTTTCTATCCAGTACAAATTATGCCCCCTTCATTTAATATGAACCAGCGAACTTCCAAAACAGGATATGACGATTGAATATAATTTCACAACTCACTTCTCATCATCCTGAGATAGCTTTGCAAGGGGACCCACCACAGAATCGAACTTTTCCTTCGTCAAAATGGCACATTTGACATTGCCAACGGCAACTCCACTAACTGAACCAACTTCCTCACCAAGAAGCACCCATTCACCAAAATAACTTCCCTCATTCTTCTCCAATGAGATCTCTTTACTGCCCTGTCGATTATCCTCATCCTCTACATAATCGCATTTGAGACTACGGATATTAGGACTCTTAATCATCTCAGGGCTAAAAGTGATCTTCACTAGTCCCTTCTGGACGATGTATAGCCCAGATGGAGCTTCATTCTGCAGAAGAAATATAGCAGAGACATAAGAAGAGAGCAGACACAGCCATGATGAATATAAGTCCGCAAAAAAAGCAGTCTTTACCATATCAAATATTCTCTGCCCATCGGAGAAGGAGACTTCACAGAGAGAACATTTATTGAAAGCCCTAAAATTCATCACAAAAGTGCAACGAGTATTAAAACTTACAAAAAGTGCAATCGAGTATTAAAACTTATCAAATTAGTGCAACCGAGTCCTTTTGATAACTCCGTCCAACTTGGCTAACAGGAAATGCTGACATGGATTTCTTAAATATTTTCTCTCTCCTACATGCTGATAACGTGGCTAAAACGACATCGTTTTGATCCAGATCTAATTTTTGCTATTTTTTACTTAAACAAAATTGAAAAATATAATAAAATTAATATTTAAAAAAAGAAAAGATAAAACCATGCGGCAAGGGCTTAGGGCTGCAAAGCCCTCGCCGCCACCTCTGTTGCTTGCCCAGTTCTGGCTGAGAGCTGCAGTGGTGGCCGACCCTTGCCAATAGCGACCCTCGCTTGTGGTTGACGTGTGTCCTTGGCCCTTGGTTTGGGCTTGATGACCCCCATCGACCATTTCCTCCGTCACTGGCCTTTCTTAGCAAGGGTGGGACAGTGGCGCCAAGGGTCACTTCTTAATGTTAGCATTTGTTTTAAATTTAATTTAAGTAAAAATTATATTATATATTATATTGGACCAAAACAATATTGTTTTAGCCTTAAATTTCATGATTTATCCATGTCATTGCCACTTAAGAGAGAGAAAACTTTTAAAAAAAGACATGGCAATTTTCATTAGTCAAATTAGACGAAATTATCTGAAAAACTCAATTGCACCAATTTGACAAGTTTTAGGACTTGATTGTACATTTTGCAAGTTTTAGTTGCACTTTTGTGACCCATTTTAGGACTTTCGATGCATATATACCTTAGTTTTTTTTTTCTTCAAATCCAAATACCACATGATGACCTATTTTTATGGGCCTAGTCCTTCACTTTTCCTAGAAGCCCAAAAGCTAAAATTTTGCCAACAAATCAACATATTCAAGAGTCATATTGATATTTACATGTGTATTAGGAATTTCTAAGCGTACTTGAATATCCTTCAGTATTCTAGAAAATTGGATCAAAATGTTAACACTCTCCTATCCAAATTTTTGTGGTATATGGATCATGCTTCGAAGTGTCTCGAACTTGGTTTGTGGTGGCGCTTTAATGAACATGTCAGCAATTTGAACCTCAATCTTGCAAGCTCGACCTCTTTGTTACTTTCCATTTCTCATGTGAAATGCTATTTTATCATATGTTTGGTTCCTCCGCGAAATATTGGACTTTTCAAGATAGCGATTGTGGATTTTTTGTCGAAAAATATCATAATAAGTTTTGTCTTCACTTCTCTATGTCTTCTTACATTCTTTGAAGCCAGATTGCTCGACTTGTAGTAGCAACAGCAACTGCAACGTCCTCGCCTTCTACAGTAGATTGTGCCACCGAGTCTTGCTCCTTGGATGCCCATGAGAAGATTCCGGAACCAATTGTGGATGCTTAGGCAAAAACACTCCTATTGTCCGCTCAGCCTTAGTTGCTGTCGGTGCTGCCAATTTATTGTTGGCATTGGCCGACACCTCATTATGTAGGTAGTAGTTTCTCGTAAATGTCTAGAGCCACTTTTGTAGCTTCAAAGTGAATGTGGTATAGACTCCGCATAAAGCATGATACTAGACCGATCGCGTCCATGATATAAATGTAATTCAATGTCGCAATCGTGTTGCAATACGTCATTGGATTACACTAGGAAGTTTTGAAAAAAAAAAATTACACTAGAAGGTTCTTTTCATCTTCTGAGAGACGAAAATTCCTTCTTCAAGCCAGTCAATCTCGAAGGAAGTCGTGCATCAAGCCTAAGTTTACCACCGTACGTGATTCTAAGGAATTGCTCAAGTAACAAGTGTGTTCATCTTTTCGTTGAAAATATAGGTTCGAGTCACCAACTATGGAAGAGATAAGATTATGTTCTCCTTCAATTAGGGGTGGAAGAATACAAGATGGAAAAGAAATGAAAACCCACTGGAGCTCACGCCAAACTTAATACGGAGAGTTCATATCATAACTACCTCATCCAAAGATATAACCACGAGTACAGGAAATCGATCTGCTAAAAATACACATCGGACTAAAATGGGCCATTAAGCAAGTAGGCCAAAATCTAGTAAGGAAATGTTTTTCTGACAGTACTATTAGAGACGATACAATCTCAACTGTAGATCTACGCACCATCACCGCATATTTTGCATAAAATACTTATTGATTGAGAGATCGTGCGATGAAAATAATTAACAGTACCGCCGTACTAGCGGCTCCCCAAAAGTCGGATGCACATCAGTAAACCAATCGGACTCTGCTGCAGGCAATTGAATTGTGCATTTCACGAAGAGGAGATGAGCTCCAGAAGCGCCTTGACATCAGCCTCGGCGCTCCCACGAGGCCCAGCCGCCTCCACCAATCTCTCCCTCAGCTCACCAACCTTCTTCCGCATCTCCTTCCCTTCCTCGCTCCTCAACACCACCTCCAACGCCTTCGTCATCCCGCTCTTCGTTATGATCCCGCCTTCTACTTTCACTCCGATCCCCCACACTTCCTCTATCATCCTCCCGTTCATCATGTTGTCCGCCCAGTGCGGCTTGCACACCATCGGCACTCCCCCCGCCACGCTCTCGAACACCGAGTTGTATCCGCAGTGCGTAACGTACACCCCGCACGCCGGGTGGCTCAGCACGTCCCCCTGCGGAGACCATGGGACGAATTTCCGTACGCTTTCGTCCGCTCCTGGAGACCCTCGGGCAGGTGCGCCATCACGTGTTCCTTGAGGGACCACAGAAATGGGGTCTTGGTGGATTCCAGGGCTTCCCGAGGGCTGATACCTCGCCTGGCGACGGCGCAGCCACCGTCCCGAAGCATACGTACGCCACAGACCGAGGTTCTCTGGCGTCTAGCCACGCCAAGCAACCGGTAGCATCGGAGGCAGAGCTCGACGGCAGCGGCGGCGGGGGAAACGACACCGTGAGGCACCCCACTTGGAGGAGGATCTTGAACTTGGACTTCAGGTCCGCTATGAGAGGTGTTGGGTTCGCTTCCGCATAGGAGTTCAGGACGACCGCGGTGGTGCCCCGCGGGAGCACACGCCCCACCTCGCGCAGCATGCCCGCACTTCTTGATGTATCCTGATCATCGAGCATCTCATTCGGCAAATCCGAAATGCGCATCATAGACAATCCTGGAATTACTCCGAGGCTCTCGTCCTTGTCGTCGTCAGTGGAGGTGCCGCCGCCAGAGGATTCACGACGGAGCTCAGTGATGACGTCGATGTACACGTGGGCCGTGAGCGAATACGGAGCGGGGACCCAGAGGGTTACCCAGGGAACCTGCATTTTCTCTGCCATTTCGCACGCGAAAATCAAGAGAGCGTCGGTCAGTAAGCAAGTCACCTTCTTCCTCGTGTCTCGCTCCGCGGCGTCAACAGCCGCTGCAAAACTCTCGGGCGCCGCTTTCAGGAACAACTCCACTTGTTCTCTCGGATGCTTCGTCGCCCCCTGGTGGTCGTCGTGCTGCAAGCCGTCGCTAACGTCACGGACTCGGATGTTGGTGGGTAGCTCGGCTCTCGATGGCGGAGGGAAAACGACGCCGTTGGACTTGGCCGTGTTCAAGAAAGAGAAGAGGACGTCCGGGGCGGCGGCAGCGAGCTTGAGGAGCAGGTTGGCAAGAGGCCAAGGGTGGCTGCCGAACGGGAAGGCGAGCACGGCGACGTGTTTGTCCGACGACATGGTGTTTTTCCGAGAGAGTTCTCTTTCTGGACGCTTAGAGGGTTTGCCTATATATGCGGTTGAAGGAGGTCTGGGAGCTTCATCGTCGCTTGCTCTCTGACTTTGCGGCCGACAATATTTGGTGACTTTTTGTTTTTCTTGGTCTAACCGTAGTTTTCCTGCTTTCGCACTAATATCCTTACTATATTTTGTCTTTTGCTTCATAGAAGGAAAATGAACATCTTTTTACCTTCCCGCAAAAACTAAATATCATTCGAAATTTCAAATAATCACGAAAATATTTATACGCAATTTACATATCAGCATTTCTATATTATGAATAATTAATGTTATATAAATAGAAAAAAAACGTCAATTTTGTGCAGTGCAAGATTTTAATTAGGTCTCCGTTTATTTCACAGAAAAATATTTGTCAAGAAAACTTTTTTTTCATTTTTTGGCATTCAGATTTCTTTGGAAAATGAGTTGAAAATGTTTTCCTAATCAACAAAAAATTTATGCTTAAATTCAAGAAAAAGGATTTTCTCTTTTAAAAAATCGAAATCATTTTTCGAAATATGACTAGACATCGACACTGAACAATAAGCTTTTCACTTGGACACGGGAAATCCAACGCTTGTTCTTGGCATCTTGGCAGCACACCCAGTTCTAGAGGCCGATCCCTCAATGTCAACGCCCACTCTCGAGTCCATTGAGATCAAGCTCGTGCCTAGTTCCTTGGCACCCGCTCCCAAGTCCATTGAGGTTGAGATCCCAATGCTCATGCCTGGCTCCTCGATGCCCGAGCTTAGGTCTTTGTTGGGAAAACATTTTTCTTTTCATTTTTCGGCGTTCGGATTTCTTTGGAAAATAATTTGAAAATATTTTCCTGGTCAACAAAAATTTATGCTTAAATTCAAGAAAAAGGATTTTTTTCTTTAGAAAAAGGATTTTTTTCTTTAAAAAATCAAAAATCATTTTTCAAAATATGACTAGATATTGATGATAAACAATAAGCTTTTCACTTGGGCATGGGAAATCCAACGCTTGTTCTTGGCATCTTGGTAGCACAACCAGTTCTAGAGGCCGAACCCTCAATGCCAACGCCCACGCTCGAGTCCATTGAGGTCAAGCTCGTGCCTAGTTCCTTGGCACCCGCTCCCAAGTCCATTGAGGTTGAGACCCCAATGCTCGTGCCCAGGTCCTCGATGCCCAGGCTTAGGTCTATTGAGGATAGGACCGAGTCCCTAACACTCAAGATTGGTCCCTAAAGCCCCTGTTCAGGTCCCTATGCTTTGGACCAAGTACATAGAGGTCGAGCCTAAGATTCCACTTCCCCTGCCAAGCATCAGTGCTCGAGTCCATCTAGATCGGGCCCAAGATACCGACTCCCATGCCTAAGTCCATCGAGGTTGGGCTCGAGACACAAGTTACTCAGCCTAGTCTTGATGGACTCGGGCATCAAACACGGGCTTTAGGGCCTCAAGCTTGAGCTATGTGGACCTGAGCCGAGGTGATAGGGAGTCGAAATGGGCATCGGGTTCTTGGCCCAACATTTGTGGCCCTAGGACCGGTGCCCATTGCCAAGTTCTCGACACCCAGGTTGGGATCCATCGAGGCCGGACTCGAGACCGTATTGCCTGTGCCTAGTTCCTCGGCTGCCATTCACAAGTCATCAATGCTCAAATAATATATGTTTGTTTAGAAAAATCTTTCCTTTCCAAATGGCGGATTTCATATTTCAATCAAATAATGAAAAATATTGTCATTTTCTTAAAAGATAATTTCTTTAAAAATAATTTTTTTAAATGAAAAACAAACAGAGTCTAAATTTGGGGAAAAAAATATGTAGAAGTCATTTGAACACGTATGAAATCGAATTTATCTCAACGTTTCCTATTAAGATCCAGGAGTGTGGAACCCCCACCACATCCAAGAAATGGGGACCGGTGACCGAGGTACTTGACGACTTTATTAATATCATCTAACAAATTGGGACCATAATGAATGTCGAATTGATGTTGGATACAAATTGTACCATACAATTGTCGTACGGTCGCCCAAGGTCTAATTGTCTACATCGTCCATATAGTGCATGAGTAATAATAGCTCTCTGATTTTCCAGAGCACAATATAAGATTAAAATAAAAAAAAATAATCCCTAGACAACTGTATTTACCAGGTGAATTTTTTTTTTAGATAAATACAAAGGGACAAATCCAGGTCTGCGACATTTACTTTTGCTTACCTCTCCACGTTCCCTATCTCCACTTTGCTTCCACTGTCTCCACGTATTGTTGGGTCCACCCCCCATGCACGAACGAATCCATTCTCTCTCTTCTTTCCCCCGCCACTTCACAACATAAAACTGCAGACATTCTTTGATTCGACAATAACACAACATAGAGAACGAGTGGACATCACCTGTACACGAATTGTTTTGTAGCCTGTGGATTTTTGTCACGTCCAACGGATCTCATGTCCTATTGCCTTAGAATTTAAGGGTTCTTTTTCACGTGGGATTGAAGTTTAAGGTCGCGAATAATAATTATTCTGTTCTTAATAATAATTTTTGACGTTTTTGTTTCATGGGCAAGTTTTAAATGAAGAAACACGTTTGATAACGACATTAAATTTGTGATTTTGAAATAGAAATTCTTTTGTTAATAGCATAAGATTTTTATTTCCTATAACCGAAATTCGTTTGATGGCAAGTAGATTAACCTGCAGATAAAAGAGAGGTGATCATGCTAAGTAAAGAATTACATTCGATACCCGATTCCACTGCCTTGCTTGACTACACCACCCAACAACACTGTAAAAGATCAGCACCAAAAGACATGCAATCCTTAAAACGATTCTTTAATGCCGCCAATGGTGATCTTTTCAAATTGATAGGATATCCACAAACACAATGTAACACGCAACATATCCCATATTTGTAAGAACTTTTATTTCCCTCCTTGGTCGATGTATGGTCTATGACCTCATCAATATGGTGTTCATTAAATTCCTTTGGATCACCTATTGTTTTACCACCACCATTGTCATTTCCCTTCGACACCACCAAGTCTTCTTCATTCCCTGTTGCATACTGGCTAGTAGCAGGTTGGCCTCACTGTGGCCTGAAACTAGAAACTGGACCAAAAATCACCGGTTCTAACTTCATTGAACCGGAAACCAGACAAAAAGGGTTTTGTACCAATATCAAGCGCCTTTTGGTTGCCTCCTAATCGAGCCTACAATTTTTTTTTCCCTGCTGAAAATGTTTCCTAAAGCATTATGAGTCCACTCCTTAAGGTTTGGAGTTGGGACAGAACAACATGAATTGGCAACTCATCATTCTAATCAAGTTGAGCAAAATCAATAAAAGAAGCATGAGCTAGTCAAGCTGCTTCCAAAACAAAAAGGGCCGACGCAGCCTAGGAGTCCTCTCGCTGTACTAGCAACTATTATAACTATTATTCTACGAGCCTATGTCGGCACATAACCAACAGATTTAGTACCTAATCCGCGAGTATCAGCAAACCACCTTTTGAATCGATTACTAACAACTGACCTAGTAACTTGTACTTTTAAAAGTTACATCCGACTACTAAATTCACATGGAATTTGGTAATTTTATCATAACGCTTGGTAATTTTGATGATACAACCGACGAGCCTACAGAATCGTCCTAAGTCCGTGGGGTAATCAAGTCAGTGTACGAGGCATAAAATTGTACTAATGCATGCAACAATTGCCAGAGCAGACACATCACTAAGTTCCACTTACGACGTACCGTGTTGTAGAAACACTCATGACAACCGGCAAGGAGCAGTGCTTGGGGACATATCTATACACTGGGTGGCGGAAAATGCTCAACTGATGTATGTCTTGAGCTGTTTCAACAGCGAAAAGCTAGCAGAACCAGCGAAAAACTGTCCCTAAAAAGAGATTCTTGTCATCAATTCAATGTTGGTTTCCCGTGTCCCTCGTGATCTCCCGTTGCTATCTGTTGCGCCTGTATGTTAAACGAACACAGCGACAGGCTCCAGTACGAAAGTGTCGAGATGCCATAGAATGTATCTTCCCTTGGAAGATCTATGCGGCTTTAAGTAGCCGGAACTCCCAACTCCTGCAACTTCATAGTGGAAAACTTTTGCATATCTCGCCCTTAACTACGGACCAGGAGCAATCTCTTCCTCATTCCATTTTTACAGTCGCCCTCGTAACTTAATCCATTGCGGACAGAACCAAAACTGCCGAAACTTTTGCCTTCTGCTCTAAATTTGATCTGATGAAATATGTAGAATTCAGATTTGAGCTAGCCTGGAGCGGAGACATCTTCCACTGTGCAATCACCATGCCACTGAGAACATTATGGACTTTGGAACAATAATGAAGGACCTGGGAAAAAAGCATACCAAATCCAAGATTCTATGGCAGCATTGAGAGTCACGGCGTCGCATCACGAACGAACGCACTGAGACTGCAAGAGTAGACTGCTTTAGTTCACAGCAATCTAAAATTCAGCTACAACCAAAATGAAAGAAGCGTGTTCACAAAACTTCTGATCTCTGTCGTTAGACTTGATATAACTTAAGTTTGCAACAGTCGGGCAGCAAAATTCGAAAGTCTACCACCTACATTGCGAAAACGAAATTAAATTGCAAAACGCTCCTTTAATGAAAGAACATGATGAGATGGTAATTTAAAAGCAAAATTCAAACGGAAAACCATTTATCGACAACTCTTAACCTTCATGGGAAAAAAGACACTAGTGTTCTATAACACTTGTATGGCGCCCAGTACGAAAACTTTTCAAGCGATTACTTGCGTGCCACTTTAAAATTGCCAGAAAATCTAACCCGATAATTTTTTAGTTTAAACAATCCGACATGGCTTGTCCGCAATAACAGCATTAAACGATGCCGCTGTGCATGTTATTTGACCAAATTAATGAATTAGGGCAAATTGAGGCTAAATTTATTTTCTTCTTCAAGTACCTAAATTCGTTACATTCTTCAATCGAGGAATTGGGGGCAAAATTAGGTGTTGAGATTCCCAATGGAGAGCAAGAGCATGAGCAGGATGAACATCTCCAGGTTAAGCATGTTCTAGTCAAAATCGGACGAACAATCGCAGCGAAAGAGAGGGAGCAACAAATCGTCGTTCTTCGGAGTCGACTAGCTGTAGAGTAGATTCCAGCCGGCCCTAATGAGGACCACGCGCCAGCGGAATCACGTAATGCTTTCATGCTTGTCCCCTCCTCTTATCTGTCTTGTGACTATCTCTGTTGTAGATTTCTTGTTGCCATTCTAATCAGAGATAAGAGGAGTCGACAAGCGCGAAAGCATTATATGCCTTCTTACATGCGTTCTGATAGTGTAATCTATTGTGTGATGTAGTAGTGCTTTCGATATTGTAACTCTCTTGAGATTACTAGCGAATTCCATCCGGTATTGTGGATGTTAGTGGTGGAATGTGGTAGAATTAGTATTAAAGCTAAACCACTATATATTTGTGTGTACAATCTTCTATCCATCTGTTGTCTGAATTTGTTTGATAGAAACACCTTATATTATCGATCTATTTTCACGTTTTTCAAAGTTAAACTTGACAGTTCTGCAAAAAGTGTTCAAATTTTTTTTATTAAAACAACCCATTCGCCTCATCCAGATTGGATCGTTAGATTTAAAACATTTGCTCAAAAATCAAATGCATTAAAAGGAGGCGAAACACATTGATGTCGGTTATCACTTTATACGCGATATTACGTCATGGGGCAACCCATCCGTTGAGAAGGTGCACGTGCCGTATAATCCTGCGTACATGTTGGCGTAGCCTATTCATTGATCGAGCTCCAATACTTTTGGTTTTGGCTAATGTTTGCCGGAGCGAATGAGGAGCCCAAAAGGGCGCCAGAGAGAAGAATATGGGTGAGTATGTCGAGAGTCTGCTATCGTCGAAAGATTACTCCGAAGAAGATATGTTTATATCATGGTATTTGTTGTTTCCTAGTTAATGAAAAACTCAACAACTTAACAAAATGTGAAAGTCTAGACATAAAGGTTTTGCATGACAATTTTCACAATAATACAATTATAAACTTATTATACGGCTGTCAATTCAATCCCAAATTTTTAATTGTGTCAATGTAGTCTTAAACATTTTGACAATTTGTTCTTCCAATCCTAAACCTTCCAATTATGCCAATTAAATAAGTGTCTAAAAGGAGTAATACAAACCGAATAGGACCCCTAACTAAAGCACAGCGATGAAGCTCTTCTAGTCGTAGAAACACTCGCAACAAGAGGCAAAAAGCAGTCTGACTACGGATGCAAAGATACTTGCATAGTTGCATTAGCCTTATCCGTCACCCTCTAGTTAACAAAAGAACAGCAGAATAACCTTACTATGAAAGCAATGATGGAGACAGTAGACGGCAAAATCGACTTTAACAAGATGATTAAACTTTCAACAGCCGTCGTGAATTCCATAAAACTGATAGCGTCGAGATCGGCTAATATTTACCTGGATGTGTATTTACAGTACTGGAAGATATACACGCTGGTTTGGGGTTTTGGGTGGGGGGGCAGAAACCGGAGGAAAAATTTGTCAACTGATGAATGCCTTGAGCTGTGCTTGAACAGCGAAATACTAGCAGCAGCAGAACCGTCCCCCAAAAAAATATACATATATTTTTTTGGGGCTTCAATGTTGTTCCCATGTCGCTGAGATATGAAACAAGATTAATCTTATTTGTGCCTCGTAATTTCCCTTCCTTTGTTGCATCAGTTCCTGCATTTGAATCTTAACGAAAACCTCCAGAAAGGCTGCACTAATCTGAGTCCAGTTAATGACTACCAGTCCTCAAGCCATTCGGAAGTATCGAGCCCCTCCACATCTCTAGAAGGCGAAACATGAAAACCGGTCCGGTCCTCGATGTTATTACCAGAATATTGGCTAATGCGAGAGGTGATCTCATGAGGAACAGGAAAACTGTGGTCTGCAATCCCCTTCCAATCAATAGTGTCAAACCATGGATGACTTTTGACAGACTCAGAACCTTGGCTTCCCAGTCGTGTATTCTCATCAACATCAAGTAACTGGAAAGAAGAAATTGTCAATCTTTCAATCAGATTCATGTTAGTCATGGTTTTGGAGAGGTAGGAAGAGGGGAGATGGGAGATGGGCAAGGAAGAGAAGCAAGTAGCCAGGTATTTTGAAGAAAACCTTCGTGATGAGATCAACGGCTTCTGGGCAAAAAGTCTCGGGAAAAGATAGCTGGCCTTTTGCAATCTTTGCAAATGTGTCCAGCTCACTTTCTCTCCATGAACCAAAAGGCATTTCACCTTGCAGCATAAAATAGATCAAGACTCCCAAAGCCCACCTGCATGCATAACAACTTATTCAGGATGCTGCAGAGGCAACTTCAAAGCAATAGGGAACAAAAAAATCGGTCTAGTCTGCAACTGCATTACTAAACTAGACTTTAACTACATGAGAATCCTAGACCTCCATTGCCCACGCAATAAAATAAGGCATGAGCACTTCCAGAATTATCCTCAAAAGACATGTCTAGTTAGTCGGTGGTATTTATAGTCCTTGATCATATTACTGGAAAATGCATCAGCTGATTAAATTCCTTCAGCAATCCATCATTTGACATGAAAGTTTTTATGACCATTGCCATCATCTTATTCAAGGGTTACTGCCAATACAAAATTAACTTCTGAAGTTTGTTGAAAGTCTTCAACATGGAAAGGACAACAAAATCCAGTCTCTTAAACCTAACTAAGAAAAACATTTTGGCATAGTGAGCAGTATCAAATGTGCATCACATGAATGGTTAATGTAGTAGTGACATTACTATAGAAAGACCTTTATTTTGATCACCCTTTTATTCTCGCGCTATTAAAGAGGGAAGGGTGAAGGATGAAAGAGGGAGAAAGTCAGACAGCAGTTGGTATATCTCACTGAGATATTGCAAACACAGTGAAATGGCAGAACGAAGCACGCTAACTGCTTGAGACAAGTGTCAAACAAATTGGCTTTTTTCCAGCACAATCCATTAACCATGCTTTGTCCCCAAAAGGATATTGTCCTTGAGGTTTGACAACCTCGCATGTTAAACAAAGACAGCAATAGAACTAAGCAAATTGCATATTTCCTCCTTAACTACGGATCAGGAGAAATCTCTCCCTCATTCAAGTTTTGCAGTCAACCTAATAACTTAATTCATTGCCAATAGAATTAAAATTGGCAAAACAATCACCTATAGCTTCATTAAATGAAGGTGTCATTCTGCTGTAAATTTTATCAGATGAAATATGTAGTATTCAGAGATGAACTATCCTGCTCAATTTGATAGCTTGAGACATATTCCATTGTGCAATCACCATGCCAAACTGTGAACATTATGGACTTTGGAACAAATAAAACGACCTGGGACAAGCATACCAAATCCAAGACTCAATGGCAGCACAGAGAGTCCCAGTGTCACATCAGGAACGAACACTCTGCGAGGTTCAGTTGTGTAACAGTGAGAGTAGAGCGCTCTAGTTTGCAGCAAGCAGCAAGCAGCAATCAAAGTCAAATACAACCAAATCAAAAGAGGCGTCTTCACAAAATTTTTTATTATCAGGCCAAATTGAGCATCTATTTGAAGACCTAATATAAGTTATGTACCAGTCGGCTGGGAAACCATGGCCTCTTCCCTGGACAACTTCTGGTGCTAAATAGTCCGTCCTTCCACATATGGTAAATGTTCTCTCACCAGACAACTTCTTCGCAAATCTGAAGTCTACCACCTACAATGCGAAAATGAAATAATTCCAAAACCACTCCTTAAATGAAAGAACAAGAGGTTATCTTCAGCTGGTAATTTAAGAGCAAAATCCATCCAAAAAAACTTATTGACAACACTAACCTGTATATGTCCTGATCGGTCCAGCATTAGAACATCAGGAGACACAGCTCTGTAGAGAACACTGTTCTGAAATTAGACAGAAAGAACAGTGAAAATGATATTTGACAACTTCTGCAATAAACAAATTAGGATATGAAAGGAGAAAAAACAAAAATATAGAGGCTCAAATTGTTAAAGAACAGCCAACCTCGTGTAGCACTTCCAAGGCATTTACAATGGAGGCAGCACAGAACACTGCAGATGGATCATCTAGTGGTGTGTATAGTATCGAAGCCAAAGGACAGGCAAGACAAGTATTTAGCAGTATGCCAGCTTGACTTCTATCAGCAAAAGTGCATAAAACTTGTGGCATGCAAGCTGAAGGGCTTATAATCTTCATCAAATTCTTTTCCTTTAACACTTGTTCTTCCTTTCCAAGTTGTTTGACCTTCTGCTTTGAAAATCTTTTTAAACTAAGCAAACTTTCTGCAGAGAGATAAAATTAGCAGTCACTCTTAAGTTTATGCAACGTCATTAATGAAAATTTTCAAGATCTCATATGTTGCTCAATCTTTGACAAAGTGGAAACCTACGCTAAAGACATGGGCCATCTAGAGCCAAATGAGTGAAGTCATGACATAATGTAGACAAACACACTGACCTGATTCATTTAGAAGTACAAGCCCAATCTCACTGCAGTCAGTAGAATACAAGCACTTCTTCCACTCCTATGTTGATAAAAAGAGTAATCTAAGAAACAATTTCTATCAATATCTGAACTTTTTTAGGAAATGAGCAATTATCATACCAATCGAGAGAGGTCAACTTTATCTAAGGCAGAAACATGGGTATTTTCAGTGGTCTCATTGATGAATTCTGGATTATGATCCCTTTCCTGAATCATTGAATATCAACTGTCAGAAAAAGGAGCGAATTTTATCACACACATAAAGGAAAAAAATATCTATTGGAATTGGCAGTTTCTATCCAGTACAAATTATGCCCCCTTCATTTAATATGAACCAGCGAACTTCCAAAACAGGATATGACAATTGAATATAATTTCACAACTCACTTCTCATCATCCTGAGATAGCTTTGCAAGGGGACCCACCACAGAATCGAACTTTTCCTTCGTCAAAATGGCACATTTGACATTGCCAACGGCAACTCCACTAACTGAACCAACTTCCTCACCAAGAAGCACCCATTCACCAAAATAACTTCCCTCATTCTTCTCCAATGAGATCTCTTTACTGCCCTGTCGATTATCCTCATCCTCTACATAATCGCATTTGAGACTACGGATATTAGGACTCTTAATCATCTCAGGGCTAAAAGTGATCTTCACTAGTCCCTTCTGGACGATGTATAGCCCAGATGGAGCTTCATTCTGCAGAAGAAATATAGCAGAGACATAAGAAGAGAGCAGACACAGCCATGATGAATATAAGTCTGCAAAAAAAGCAGTCTTTACCATATCAAATATTCTCTGCCCATCGGAGAAGGAGACTTCAGAGAGAGAATCTGCAACATGACTAAGCCGCAAGATGGTTAAACCTCGACAGAAGATCCACAGACCTAAGTAACTTCAATGATGACAGATTGGAAAATTCTGACATAAGAATCCCTCGAAAATCTTCTCTCTTGAGAGCCCAGAGAGTTCC
>JAGVVM010019099.1:0-33323 GCA_019149425.1 Psidium friedrichsthalianum | reverse complement strand
TCAGCCCCTCCACTCTCTAGAAGTGCGAACATTAAAACCCTTTCCGTTCTCGATGTTGATTCCCAGAATATTTGCTAATGCGAGAGGTTATCTCATGATGAACAGGAAACTGTTGTCTGGCAATCCCCTTCCAATCAATAGTGTCAAACCATGGATGACTTTGACACTCAGAACCTTGGCTTCCCAGTCGTGTATTCTCATCAACATCAAGTAACTGGAAAGAAGAAATTGTCAATCTTTCAATCAGATTCATGTTAGTCATGGTTTTGGAGAGGTAGGGAGAGGGGAGATGGGAGATGGGCAAGGAAGAGAAGCAAGTAGCCAGGTATTTTGAAGAAAACCTTCGTGATGAGATCAACGGCTTCTGGGCAAAAAGTCTCGGGAAAAGATAGCTGGCCTTTTGCAATCTTTGCAAATGTGTCCAGCTCACTTTCTCTCCATGAACCAAAAGGCATTTCACCTTGCAGCATAAAATAGATCAAGACTCCCAAAGCCCACCTGCATGCATAACAACTTATTCAGGATGCTGCAGAGGCAACTTCAAAGCAATAGGGAACAAAAAAATCGGTCTAGTCTGCAACTGCATTACTAAACTAGACTTTAACTACATGAGAATCCTAGACCTCCATTGCCCACGCAATAAAATAAGGCATGAGCACTTCCAGAATTATCCTCAAAAGACATGTCTAGTTAGTCGGTGGTATTTATAGTCCTTGATCATATTACTGGAAAATGCATCAGCTGATTAAATTCCTTCAGCAATCCATCATTTGACATGAAAGTTTTTATGACCATTGCCATCATCTTATTCAAGGGTTACTGCCAATACAAAATTAACTTCTGAAGTTTGTTGAAAGTCTTCAACATGGAAAGGACAACAAAATCCAGTCTCTTAAACCTAACTAAGAAAAACATTTTGGCATAGTGAGCAGTATCAAATGTGCATCACTTGAATGGTTAATGTAGTAGTGACATTACTATAGAAAGACCTTTATTTTGATCACCCTTTTATTCTCGCGCTATTAAAGAGGGAAGGGTGAAGGATGAAAGAGGGAGAAAGTCAGACAGCAGTTGGTATATCTCACTGAGATATTGCAAACACAGTGAAATGGCAGAACGAAGCACGCTAACTGCTTGAGACAAGTGTCAAACAAATTGGCTTTTTTCCAGCACAATCCATTAACCATGCTTTGTCCCCAAAAGGATATTGTCCTTGAGGTTTGACAACCTCGCATGTTAAACAAAGACAGCAATAGAACTAAGCAAATTGCATATTTCCTCCTTAACTACGGATCAGGAGAAATCTCTCCCTCATTCAAGTTTTGCAGTCAACCTAATAACTTAATTCATTGCCAATAGAATTAAAATTGGCAAAACAATCACCTATAGCTTCATTAAATGAAGGTGTCATTCTGCTGTAAATTTTATCAGATGAAATATGTAGTATTCAGAGATGAACTATCCTGCTCAATTTGATAGCTTGAGACATATTCCATTGTGCAATCACCATGCCAAACTGTGAACATTATGGACTTTGGAACAAATAAAACGACCTGGGACAAGCATACCAAATCCAAGACTCAATGGCAGCACAGAGAGTCCCAGTGTCACATCAGGAACGAACACTCTGCGAGGTTCAGTTGTGTAACAGTGAGAGTAGAGCGCTCTAGTTTGCAGCAAGCAGCAAGCAGCAATCAAAGTCAAATACAACCAAATCAAAAGAGGCGTCTTCACAAAATTTTTTATTATCAGGCCAAATTGAGCATCTATTTGAAGACCTAATATAAGTTATGTACCAGTCGGCTGGGAAACCATGGCCTCTTCCCTGGACAACTTCTGGTGCTAAATAGTCCGTCCTTCCACATATGGTAAATGTTCTCTCACCAGACAACTTCTTCGCAAATCTGAAGTCTACCACCTACAATGCGAAAATGAAATAATTCCAAAACCACTCCTTAAATGAAAGAACAAGAGGTTATCTTCAGCTGGTAATTTAAGAGCAAAATCCATCCAAAAAAACTTATTGACAACACTAACCTGTATATGTCCTGATCGGTCCAGCATTAGAACATCAGGAGACACAGCTCTGTAGAGAACACTGTTCTGAAATTAGACAGAAAGAACAGTGAAAATGATATTTGACAACTTCTGCAATAAAAAAATTAGGATATGAAAGGAGAAAAAACAAAAATATAGAGGCTCAAATTGTTAAAGAACAGCCAACCTCGTGTAGCACTTCCAAGGCATTTACAATGGAGGCAGCACAGAACACTGCAGATGGATCATCTAGTGGTGTGTATAGTATCGAAGCCAAAGGACAGGCAAGACAAGTATTTAGCAGTATGCCAGCTTGACTTCTATCAGCAAAAGTGCATAAAACTTGTGGCATGCAAGCTGAAGGGCTTATAATCTTCATCAAATTCTTTTCCTTTAACACTTGTTCTTCCTTTCCAAGTTGTTTGACCTTCTGCTTTGAAAATCTTTTAAACTAAGCAAACTTTCTGCAGAGAGATAAAATTAGCAGTCACTCTTAAGTTTATGCAACGTCATTAATGAAAATTTTCAAGATCTCATATGTTGCTCAATCTTTGACAAAGTGGAAACCTACGCTAAAGACATGGGCCATCTAGAGCCAAATGAGTGAAGTCATGACATAATGTAGACAAACAACTGACCTGATTCATTTAGAAGTACAAGCCCAATCTCACTGCAGTCAGTAGAATACAAGCACTTCTTCCACTCCTATGTTGATAAAAAGAGTAATCTAAGAAACAATTTCTATCAATATCTGAACTTTTTTTAGGAAATGAGCAATTATCATACCAATCGAGAGAGGTCAACTTTATCTAAGGCAGAAACATGGGTATTTTCAGTGGTCTCATTGATGAATTCTGGATTATGATCCCTTTCCCTGAATCATTGAATATCAACTGTCAGAAAAAGGAGCGAATTTTATCACACACATAAAGGAAAAAAATATCTATTGGAATTGGCAGTTTCTATCCAGTACAAATTATGCCCCCTTCATTTAATATGAACCAGCGAACTTCCAAAACAGGATATGACATTGAATATATTTCACAACTCACTTCTCATCATCCTGAGATAGCTTTGCAAGGGGACCCACCACAGAATCGAACTTTTCCTTCGTCAAAATGGCACATTTGACATTGCCAACGGCAACTCCACTAACTGAACCAACTTCCTCACCAAGAAGCACCCATTCACCAAAATAACTTCCCTCATTCTTCTCCAATGAGATCTCTTTACTGCCCTGTCGATTATCCTCATCCTCTACATAATCGCATTTGAGACTACGGATATTAGGACTCTTAATCATCTCAGGGCTAAAAGTGATCTTCACTAGTCCCTTCTGGACGATATATAGCCCAGATGGAGCTTCATTCTGCAGAAGAAATATAGCAGAGACATAAGAAGAGAGCAGACACAGCCATGATGAATATAATTCTGCAAAAAAAGCAGTCTTTACCATATCAAATATTCTCTGCCCATCGGAGAAGGAGACTTCAGAGAGAGAATCTGCAACATGACTAAGCCGCAAGATGGTTAACCTCGACAGAAGATCCACAGACCTAAGTAACTTCAATGATGACAGATTGGAAAATTCTGACATAAGAATCCCTCGAAAATCTTCTCTCTTGAGAGCCCACAGAGTTCCATCAGTGACGGCTCGAACAGATGCCTGGAGTGGCTGTTATACCTGTGATGACATATTTTATGAAGGACATTTCTTGAGCTAATTATCAGCCATGACTGGTGGTTGACTTCTAAGAATCCGGGAACTCCAAAAGATCAAGCTAATAGGCAGACTTGAAGAGAAATCAACCAAATTTCAAGGGGTACATTGCAAGTCTTGAGTATTTGCCATGTTAGACTTGCAAACCTCATGGAAGAGAGAAGTTTCAGATTGATCGAAAAGCTCCAGCCATTACTTGACAATAATCCAGGTTTTAATATTTTTCAAGCTATTACTTTTGCATGATATATGTCAGAAACTATATATTGCCCTTGCATTTATTTCCTCTCATTGAGATGTACTCTATCGTCGAGATGACATATTGGACAACGTTTAGGTACAGAACAAATGAAAGTGACAACAGAGAATAATTACATAAGTGCAAGCTCTCCAAAAGATGATAACTTCTCAGCTGTATAGCGCTGCAAACCCGAGTTACCTCACCATTCTTCTCTTCCTGCCATAATAGTAGTTCATTAAGCAACGGATTTTGCTATAATTCCCAATCTCTAGGAGAACACCTCATTACAATCACTGAGTCTGCCAATGACAATAATGAATACTTGACAATATATGGAAGCTACTTCTAGAAATTCAGTGAATATTGCAGAATTCACCAAAGATACATCATTGTATATTAAGGTGAACTATAGATATTATCTGCATAAATCAATCAAACCAGAACCTGCGTTGCCAGACCTCGAATTCCCCATTGCCAACAACATAAAGCAATCACCTTCTCCACCCTGCCATTATGATTTTAATGTCAGTTCACACGTAGCTCCACTGATAATTAGATGCAAAAGGACTTTCAATTTCTCAGACAAATAATGTGTATGTAGCCCGAGGGACTATCAGTGTGAGCCGTGTGACGGTCACAGCAACTTGAGAAAGAAAAGTTTAAAGTGGCCCATCCGTTTACCTGGTTTTGCCCATCATATATGCTAGATCTCCCTAATTTCATGCTGCAGTGCAAACTAAACCTGAACCTACTACATTTTGAGGTTTTCTGAATTTCTATATACTTTGACCACTTCTTCTAAATTTCCTCGTTGTGAGATGTTAATGAACTATCTTGTCTCTGATATTTGGAAAAAATAAGTTATGTTTAAATGTGAGTGATACTTTCAACCAAAACAAAAAATATATATGAGTGATACTCAAAAAGAAACACGACACCAACAAAAAGTATGGGGAGGGAGAGAGAGAGAGAGACCTGCTCAACAACAACATCTCCTGGCTGGACCTCAACTCTTTGCATGCAGTCCAGCAGAACATGACATTGAGAATCAGTAAGTTTTCTGAAGAGGAAATGATCATGCAATGCACGCTCAATGTGTGCCTGTTGCATGGATGAACAATGAATGAGGGCCCGACAAGTATAAGTTAATAATTAGGTAGCTTCGGTTCAAAATTTACTTCTCTTCCCAAGTCTTCCTGTGTGATGGTGGAGGAGGAACCCAAACTTGCCCATTATCTAGAGAATTTTCAATAGCTCGAATGCGAGCCCTTGATAAATCATGCCTCACTCGTTGGTTCCTGCCACTCCAGCTAAGGGTTGAAGGAGATTCTGATCCTGTCACCTCCACAACCTGAGGAACCGGGGGTCGCATAACAGTGCCAAGACTTGGTACTTTATGAGCAGTTCCCTATTATAAATGCATTTTAGTTCTCGTGGAGCAAAGCGTAAAAATAATAAATTAGGCAAGTGATATTTATTGGATACTCAACAAATTGTTGAAAGCAGGTGTTCTTACTTCAGTAGCCCATTAACATGCACAACTATCACTGTGATATCATCAGTACGAGTTTCATACTGAGCCAAAGTCGATATGATTCAGCTACAATAGCAGCACACGCATCACGAGGATCTTTAAATTTGGCAACCTGCAAAATTTGGCAATGTTAGAAGGAAAAATATTTGTTCATTTGATATCAGGTAATTGGTGAATTGAACTCGTCAATATCTAAGAAATTTGAGCAGCAGGTACACGAGGTTCAAATTCAATGTAAAGGAAAGAGGATAATTTTCTAATGTGGGCATATCTATTTTTCACAGTAACAGCCTTGTTTTTAATATCAAGAAGTGATAGCTTATGCTGCTGAGACAGTCCTTCAGTAAATTGTTCTTCTCTTTATTTTTTCGGAAAATAAAGCACCAACACTCTGCTAGGTAGACTTTGCGTCCACACTAAAGTTTAATATTGATTTAGTAGTAATAGCCTAATATTCTTCTCTATGAAAAATACTTTCATAATCCGAATTTACTCAACACTGGTCCAGCAAGGTCTAGGAAAAAAGGCACTCTATCCTAGCTAGTACATCATCCAAGCAAAAGTGCAGCACTTAATATTCCGGTATTAAACACAAGCTAAACAACCTTAAAGCTATCTTACCATATCGACTACAGCTTGGCTGGAGAGAAATTCAAATACTCCATCACTGGCAAGTACAAAAAAGGGATGATTGGACGTGAGTTCCAGAACAACAATCTCAGGGTTGGCAACAACTCCTATGGTCTCCGCAATTGAGTCACCTATGCTCCTCGTAAAAGCTGTACCAGGATACATTCCATTTGGTGCCCAAACTCTAGGTGGATCGCCATCATCACCTTCTTCAGTTCCCCAACACTGTACATCAGGGTTCTTCAGTCCCTCGATCTGATCCAATGTGAGGACACGGGCGCCACAAAGCTTCACTCGTTCAAGCTCATCCTCTCGAAAAGGTGTCTGATCCATCGACAAATCGACTGCCACGATATCCTGCCCTCTCCGCTCACCTATAACTGCTCTTGAATCGCCTGAATTAGCAACATATATAGTGCTGCCCCTAACCAATACCGTAATAGCAGTAGTTCCGCTCATACTGTCGTCCAAGATATCAGCATGTAACTGCGAGTTAGTAGTCAGAAATGCAGAATGGCATGCTTCAACAGCATCCATGTGAAACTTACTATTTCGAAGCAGATTCTCACACAATTTCCTCTTAACAAACTGAGAGCACTGAGCTCCGAACTCTCCATGCCCATCAAAGACTCCAAAAAAATTATCATTTGGGTTCGTACCAAATGGCGTGTGGATGCAAAAACTATCTTGGTTGGCCTTATCAAGAGCATCTGGGTAGTACCCTCTTTGAGACAAAAAGGAGTAACGCAATTCATAGTTTCCTGATGGCACCTTAATCGTTCTCGATCCATCAGGGGGCAGAAACTGAGCAGAGACCCTGGAGAGCCTAGTGATGCCCGCTTCGGAATCTCTGGTCGAGCTCAACTGGTTCAATTGATCCCTCATCTCCAATTCTTGCCCATCTGAAGAGCCGGGCGAGAACACGGGGAACTCAACCACTCTACTGTTGTCAGCTTCTCTGATTTTCGGCTCTCTCGGAGCGCATATTTCACCGATACAAGCTCTCGAATACACACACCCCATAGCTACATACGGAGAAAACTGTTACCAACAACGATTCGCCGATCCTTACCTCACAGAATAGGAACAACCATCCAGCATCTGAAATCAGAACAGTCACCGCCACAAAAACAACAATGAGAAAAGCATCACCAGATTCACATCCGACAACCCGCCGAAGGACATTCACCGGCTCCAAGCTACCTCCGGAGTTTGCTTCTTCGACTGAAATCCCAACAAACTCATAGAATCACAATTCCAAGAGATCAACATCCGAAAACCTTCACAAATTTCAAAAAAAAAGAAAGAAAGAAAGAAAGAAAGGATGCTGCAAGCTGATTATCAGGCAGAATTTCCCCCCCACGGCCTCTCCCGTCCCGCAAAAAAGCGACCGACCAGCGAATCGAAATTCGAACTGATCCGAATTCGCATCAATAACAAAAGAAAAAACAAAGAAGATGGAACTCGATTTCGATTTCTGCAGGAGGCGTGAGACCGTTACAGCAACAGCAAACAACAGAAATCGAAAGGAGAAAAGAAAAAGCGAGCGAAGCGATAATGAACAGGGACGGAAGAAGACGACCAGCACTACTACTACTGACTACTCCACTAACGAACAAATAATTAATTAATCATAATCAAACCACAACTAGCAAAAGTTTTAGAGAGCGAGAGCGAGAGGGACTTACTGTTGAAAAGAAGTCAACAGGAAGCGCGCACAGGTCAGCCTCGCTCCATCAATCAATCTCTCTCTCTCTCTCTTAGTCTCACAGGAAGCGAGTGTTCCGCGCCGAGAAGCAATGAGGAAGACGAAGAAGAAGAAGAAGAAGAAGAGCGACGGAGACTGTGCGAAACCGATCAATGCTCGACACGTCTCGCTGCAGCGGAGGTTGGTTTTTCTGGCATGAGAAGCGCGTGGGCATGGTGGAGGCACAGCACGCGGTGGCGGTGGCGGACCGGTGGTGGTGTGGGGATTAGTACCCAACGAACCGTATTGGCCTGGGATTAGCCCCCATAAATGGAACTTTTTTTTTTCGTCCTAAAAAAATCGCAAATTTTACAATTTAATCCTAAATCTGTCCACTTTAACCTTAAAAACCTTTCGTATAAAAATCGCCACCGATTTCTTCTAATTTATAACGTCAGGAGGAGCAGGTCCACTGTTTCAGCACCCTCGCCTAGGTTGATAATTTTGAGGAATATGTCAATGGCGATTTTCGACTGAAGAGTACATTGGAACAGATCTGAAGCAAGATGAAAGTTAACGATGTTTTTCGAAGAAAAGAAAATCGTTTTTGGCTAAAGCTAAGATTGGACATGAAGTTCATGGGTTTTCTTTTTCAAGGAGTTAGGCCCGTCAGAAAGCTCAAGTTCCGCGTCAAGTCGCGTCCGCATGTGCGGATGGTCGAGTGGGGGTCGAGATTTAAAGATCTTATCGCGATCGCTAACGATAATAAGTTTAAGATGATTAGTCAAGCCGGGCTAGAGACGACCGTGCTTTCGAATTAAAGCCGGGGATCTCAGTATCCGACTGTAGGAATACGACGGTCCTTAAATTGTACACCTAGAAAATCCTACTTATTCTTTGGCATAGGATTGAATTTGAGAGAGCCACAGGCAGCCACCGATTCCCTTCCCTCGTCACGACATTCGCTGCTTTTTTCCCAAGTGGTCCTGCCCAAAGGGACCATTTGTCCCCGTCTCTCTCTGTCTCTCTGTAGCTCACCTGGATTTTAGTCCATTTCGGGTCAAATCCTATCTAATGCAAACGAGATTGCCACCCTGCGTAGGTCAAAAGAAGTAGCAGGTGACTTCACTTAACGAGGTAAGAAATTACAATTTTTCTTTTACCCCGTGAAAATTTTGGGCCGGAAGGGGAGACCGCTATTCCGTATCGAGAACGAAACATACCACAGGTCTAGAAAGTTTCGTAGTGGATTACTGGCTAGAGATTGCCGACGGCGAGATTCGAACATGAGCTGAGCCAACTCATTTTAACGATAAGATTTTGACCTGAAAGGCATATTTATGAGAGAATTTGTAGGCAATGCGTCGCGGCGTTGAAAAATGCCGTGACTCAAAATTAGAGCGTATTCATCGTAAATAGAGGAAATCCCAATTAATGTTTCAGCTTTTGCGGCGGCGCTTTCTTTACGAGTTGGGTTTGCATGACGGCGCCGTCACTTTCCATGAGTGACGGTGCAGCTTGAACCGTTAATTCTCTATTGCTTACGACGGGCGACCGGACTGATGACAAAACATTGGTTCTGCATCGTGTTTAGGAGGAAATAATCAACAACCAAAAAAATTCTAAACCTATTTGTAATTATGTCAATTCACTTATAAATCTTTTTTTTTTGCCAATTCATAATCATTAATCTTTTGCATCTGTGCCAATTCATTCCATTTGGCTGGCCAACGCTAATGCAGACAATTTTTAATAATATTTTAATATTTTTCAAATTTCTTAGTTATTTTTATATTTTTAATAAAATTTTCCTTTTTTATTTCTTTTTTGTTAGGGTCAACGACCTCTGTCGACCACTAGGTGAGTGCCTGTGAGGCCTCGCCAACCCCAGCGAAGGTCACAGCCTTCGCCGGCCCAATTATAAAAAAAATAGGAAAAAAGTTATTAAAATTTTAATTAGGATATTCGAAAAACATTATGACATTATTAAAAATTATCTACATCACCTTCAACCGGTCAAATAGACTGAATTAACAAAAAAAAAAAGTCTAAGAATGGATTGACACAATAAGAATAGATTTATGTTTTTTTTTTTTGGTAACTTCTCTTATGTTTATTATTTAAAGAAACAAACCAAAAGACATCCACTCCAAGAAAAGGAAATCTATGGTATAATTCACTACAATTTGGTGGTGGAGTACTGGTCCAAAATAAAACAAATGGCTTTTAAGAAGTCATTTCCAATACGCAAATAATATAAGATACATTAGTTTAAAGGATTCCTGAAAAGATGACACCATATAATAAAGATCCTAAGTTCATCAAGTAATAGACGAAAATTAACCCTGATATTTAAACAAATCTCGAAAGATGGACTATTTCAAAAGCTAATTTCCCAAATTTTTTTAAAAATGAGTCATCAAAAAATGGTTTCATTCTTAAAATCAAAATATATGCCTAAATTTCTTTGTCGACGATGGATCTCGTTTTTTCCTTATCGACATAAACTGCCAAAATCATGAAAATGTTTTTTTGTCTAAACCCACTTTTCCATGAGGTAATCCAAAAGATCATTCCGGTCACCATTCATCGGGGCTGATAGGGCTTGGGCGTCTTTCTGGATGCGAAAATGAACGGGCCCGTAAATGGTACTAACCAGACTAGTTCGCATCATCATCTTGGCTGGTTAAGGACATTCCTCCCTACTTCCTCTCCGTCATCCCTTTCCATTTTCTCTCTTACTTCGGTTGAGCTGAGCGAGCAGACAGCAGAAAAAGAGCGGCGGATTGGACACTGGACACGGCGACTTCGTATCATGCTGCCTAGGCAGCTGATCCGTGCCGACATGACAAAGTCGTATTGAAGCGTCGCAATCGCCTTTAAGACGCGTTTAGCCTCTGTCGGACCGCCGCTGAGCTCAGCTCATCAGCTCCGATTGCCAACCGGTCACCAGTCATACCTTCGCGTGGGTTAAAGCTTTGAAACCCCCCAGAAAGAAATAATGACCAAACATCTCGAAACTGTGACAAGTCCGGGATTGAATGTTGCCGAAATAATAGGAAAGCGTTACCCAAGCAAGTTGATACCTTACCTGCCAAACCTCTGAAAAAGCCGAGGGCACATGTGGTGCTTCAAAGGGTTATCTTCTGTTTTACCTTCCTTTTATTTAGTGAAAATTTAATTTTCAGAAAAAAAAAAGTTCAAATCTTTGGCGTTTGGCTCGCAAAAAAATAAGGTAATCAATAAAAATATTTTTCACTCACAAAAAACACTACGCAACCACAGCGAGCCGGCAATCAACCTTGAGCTCCAGTCGAGCCTTCACAAACCCAGCAAGGGTCAAAGCTCGCCAAGCCCCACCGAATCTTCTGAGGTCAAGCCTCGATTGAACAGCTATGCCCAATCATCGGCCACGGCCATCGGCAGAAAGAGAAAAAATAAAAAAAAAATTAATAATAAATACTAAAAATAATAAAAAATATTCTTTAGTAAAAAATAATTAAAATTTAAAATTTTTTTGGTAATTTTCTCTGAAAAAATCAATTCATTGCAAACGACGAAATTATTTTTCAATTCATTTTTAATTCTCAACCAAACACCGACAAATACCGTTATTTTTCCTTAAAAATAACTTTCCGAAAAATATTTTTCGAAAACATCACATTTTTCGTGAAACAAAAGCCTAAATTTTATGAGCTCTTTGTCGTCCTCACTCCTTCGTCTCGTTTTAACACCCCCTTGCCCATGCATGGACAGAGAAAGAAAGACTGGAAGGCTCCTCACCCATCTTCTCTAAAAGAAGGCTGAACTTGTAAACTTTTGCACATAATGATGCTTCCCTCAGTGGTCGCTGAGCAAGAACTTACCAATATTTGTCGGTCTCAACTCCTGTTTTCCTTCTCTCTCGACACGATAAGCCACCCAAGATTCATCCTCGACGGAGATTTGTTTACAAGTTTGGACCTTCCAATTCGTGAGGTTATATTTGCTGAGCATTATGTGCAAAAAGTTTCAGGGCTCTTTGTCGTACTCGTCCTTCGTCAGGATTGAATCTTGGATGACCTGATCATCTCGAGAGATAAGGAAAACAGGAGTCGAGACCGACACATGTAGTTCTCGCTCCAGGGGAAGTATCGTTATAGGGGCGTTCATTTCTCTGTCCTCCAGTGTAGGTCCCAAATTTGACTAGTTCGATTCATCCAAAGCTCTTTACCGAAGGTGGTCATGTGCGAGCATCCTGTGCATATCCGCGTTGCCTTAATCACCAGCTCTTAAACAGAACAATACACGCCACATGGTCATCGCTTTCTTTATCCAAAATCTAACGTGGTTACATCATATCGTGTGTGCTTGTCATGCCCTTTTTTGGCTGCATGCCAAGAGATATGCTGCAGATCTATCCCATTCCTGGTATCCTAAGTCTCAGCATGCATGGCAAGAGACCACATTGCCACGAGCTACTTGCTAGCTTTCTCTCAACTGTTTTACCATGGCAGTACTGCGATGACTTCCGGTTGAACTGAACGTACAAAATTCATGCATTTCAACAACACTAAGATCAAACTAAGATGGGTTCTTCAAAGTTTTAAATACTAAGTGATGCGTCGACCGCGAGTGCATTTAAACAAGCTATATTGTCTCCCAAATAAAGTGATTCGACACCTAATAAGAGAATGCCAAGTTCAATAAGTACACCCAAATTATATTCGAACTTGTTATACCACCTCCACCACAAAGAAAGGAAAAAATTGTTATACCAATTCGGTCGATAATCTCGCAACTTAGGCTCATCCCTTCCCCTGGCCTGAAACGGAGGTTAGGCATGCTTAATCCAAGGGGAAAAAATTGTTATACCAATTCGGTCGATAATCTCGCAACTTAGGCTCATCCCTTCCCCTGGCCTGAAACGGAGTTTAGGCATGCTTAATCCTGTAGTATTCCAGATTTGACGCGCTACATGACAAATAACTCCTGCAAAAGAGAGAAAAAAAGCCCTAACATGTCACTGGAAGATGGCATTGAGGTGAATTTTACATGAAACAGAGAACATCAAAATAACAAACATCTCCCCTGTAAAAGAAGTGAAAAAGTAACAAAGTTCACAAAATGTCGTCAAATACTGACATATGCAAAGCTACAAATCTGATCTTGTAAGTTCTTGAGGAGGAAGAAACCAACCACTATCATCAATTACAGATTTGTGAGGACTCACTCCCACATGAAGGTTTCAAATTCCGCCGACGGGAAGCTAAAGAACCAAGGTCCACTATAATACATATCAGCTTCCAAAATCATGACGAACCAGTAAGAGAGAAATCATGAGTTCCTGCAAACCTGCGTTCCCTAAATCCACCTTTCACTGTCCTGATCTCCAAGCGCAAGAGCTCTTGAAGAAAGATGTCCCCATGTATAGACAGAACATCTATGAAATGTTTCGGGAACCTGAACCGCGACCGCATATCAAAAATGGGAATTTATCGGAACATACACAATGTGGATGGAATAGCCTCAAAAAAGCAGAGGAAAAGTCCATTTGTGAAATCCACAGTTAATGTTTGCCTCATGTGCAAGTGAAAGTGCATGCTGTTCTTCGGTCAAAGATCCCTCTGGCTGCAAATACTTCTCATGTGCGGTGGAAACAAGTAAGCACCAGAGGTAAAAGAAGCTCCTGGGAAGTTCCAGAGTCCAGACACCCTGATGCAGAATTTAAAAGATATAAATACAAAACACGAGAGCAAATTGAACCTAACTTTAGTAGAATTGCTTGGAAAACCACCAAACGGTACAGAATAAACTGTATAATTCAGTAAGACAACGATCTCAAAAGGAAAACACAGACAAACAAACTCTGTCTGAATTCAGCACTACATAATCCCATAAATACAAGGTTGCTATAATTTGTGATGTCTCTGTACAACAAACAGACTTCATCATGGTCTACATATCATAGTCGCCAATTGGTTGTAGTCACCTTGAGAGGAAAAATGCCAGCTGGTGCCTATAGAAGAACTAATGCAATTTTGGATCCCAATTCACTGGATTCAGAAAACATTTGGAGCATGCCAGCTTTTGCTAGTAGATTATCAAAAACCTGCCGGCCAGATTCACAGTCAAAGTAGCAGATCGTCTCCCCATGGTAACATCCCTAGAAATGAATGAAAAACATCGGCCAGAGCACGTCCCTGCACATTCAAAGCCTCCAGCAAAGCAAGAAGATTGTCCTCAACCATTACTCATCTGGGGTAAAGAAATATAACTTCAGTCAAATAGTTTTCCAGTTATTAAGAGATCAGCACACATGTTCAACAAGATGGATTGCACAGATTTACCAATGTAAGGAGGCCTGGAAAAAGAGTTATTTGTTGGGTATTGGAGGAGAAATGCGAGAGAAATCAGAATGACAAAACAGGAGTGTTGCCATTAATCAATAGACAACATAAATTTCATCAACTCACCACACTAATTACTTGGTAGATGAATTACGCTGGAGGGATGAAATCCAGCTGCTTGACTGACCACTCTATTACCATTGTCATTGCCAGAGGCCGCAGCTTCGGCTAAAAATTGGTTTTTCAAAGTATTCCTTTTGGTAATACCTCCCAGAGGAAAGGAAGTAGATGGCATGCCAGCATCACCGATAGCCTAAAAACATTGACAGAGTCACAGTTACATCCTGGCAAACAAATCAGCAATGAACTCCAAAAAAGATTCGACCCAAAAAGGAACTCCAATAAAGATCCACGCTGGAGCATGTATTTCATCCTTTATTAATCCATGAGTGATTCTGTTTGACCTCTAAATAGAGTTCGTTGAGAGGCCTACATGCTTGTTACCAGGTTGTTCATCTCTCAGGTTCTGCCCTTCGGCGACTTAAATTGCATCTGTATGGCAGGACCGCCAGACCGCTCAATCTAACACGCTCTTTGGCCTCGATCGAATAGGGAGCATTAACAGTACCTGTAGTCAGTCAACCAGAAAAAGGATTGAGAAATTTATCATGCAAAGTCCACCGACAGTAGAACTTCCTGCCAAGATAGGGAACTGTGATTCATCCTCACCACCTACAGATCAAATACGCACAAGACTTCACAGAGGGTTCTTTTAATAAACTAGGGGTCTCTCTAAAGAAGGTGAGATGAGAATTATGTGCATTTTAATACCACATGTAGTTTTTCATTCCAGTTACAGCAAGAAGTCAAGTTTGACAAGCAAAGTACAACAATCCAGACTTCCCCAGGACGTCGCCCATGGATTCCTGAATTACACACACATTACTTGTCAAGTTGTGGAGATTGCACAGATATGTTTCTCATTCCGTATCTTCTCCAAGAATATACACAATGCCAAGCAAGATGGCAATGATAGGACTCGATAAATAACCCAGAGGAACCATGTCATTACTATATGTTTCACATTAAAACTATTTGAAGGGAAGTTATTGCTGTAGTCATATTTATATGAGAATGTAAATAGAAAGAGGTTGCCTTCCTAGCAATGAAAATTACTCAAGCACACTGTCTCTTGCTTTGAATGATATTATGTCATTGCCTACGTCTCGAACAGGCTATAAACTACTTAAGAAAAATAAGCGGGGACAAGAATGACACTCTCCCAATGTCATTTGACATAGTCCATACAAGAGCTATCAGCCCAATTAGAAGTGCTGGTGCCCCAAAAGGTTAGCACAGCATAAAGAATTAAGCCACTATATAGACGTAGTTTATTCATAGATATAAAGCACACAAGCCATTTCTAACCTTGATTAGTTTCCATTTTCATTGGCACCACAGGATTGCTGCTTCCTGCAGGAACTGGCTGTCAAAGTGAACTCAATCTTATCAAAGGCATGAAGAAATCAAGATATCAATTTTAAATCAAAAGGTAAGCATAATCAAATTGATGCTTTTCAACAGCTGGCAGTTAACATTCACTTTTCAACCAAACAAGCTAGATTGACATAAAAAGGTTTCACAAAGAAAGAAAAATCCTGCGTGCTCATCCTTTTCATGATAAAACCAAGTAGCCAAATCAGCAAATGCACCAATCTCAACTCGATGTCATCAACTAAACACTTCCTAGAGCTCGTGCTGAAAATAATCATACTCACAGACATCCGAGGCTGAGTTTTGCTCTTTTGGGCTTGCTGGTACTTGAGGATGGTCCAGTCAAACACATAGTCCAGTTCATATCCTAAGGAGAGAAAACCAGAAAAAGCATTTTGAGACAAAGAAAACAAAATAATACTCCGACAATTGCAAACACTAGATTATCACTTCCTGAGGTCGATCAGAAATGCATATTTTTTTTAACTAAAGAGTCTACTCTTGGTTATTCCTTTCACTGATCATAAAACACATTCTCTTCCATTCCTGTCGCCTATAAATTACATCATTTTATGTATAACAATGGCCACTTATGAACCAAAATTTAATATTTAAAAAATAATAATAATAAAGAAGAAGGTCCAAACTTTTTTTTACAGGGAACTTATATTACTTGTTTATCATTCGCAGTACAAAAAATTCAACAAGCCGCTATAAGAGGAACAATCAAAAGAAAATGAAACCCGCAATCTGTGCAAACAACTTCATGTACTAAAAAACAAATGAATACATATGAATTACCGAGCAAAAAAATGAGCATGGCACGTACTAATCTGATGGAAGCAGAAACGAATTTTTTAAAATAATGTAAACAATAAGCCAATTAGCATGCTGTTTCTTTGATCAAAGTATTCTCTGATGTGAATCTACCTATAATGAACAGTCCATACCTTCACGAGAAAACAAGTCACGGAAAAGGCGCTTTAAAAATCCATAATCTGGTCGTTGATCAAATGTCAATGAGTGACAATAGTGGAAATATGATGCGAATTCCACTGGATGAGATTTGCACAAAACCTTTGAAGCATGAAGAGATGACCGTTCAAAGAATGTCATTTATGGATAATTACCTGACAGCGAACTTGTTAAACAAATAACTGATACACACCTCAATAGGAGTTGATAACTTCTTCTCACATATTTTGTCATATTTTGCTTCTTTGTGGCTGCCTTCAATCCCTGCCACGGCAGGCTACAAAAATAGAGATTTCATCTTTCTGTCATCATATACAATAACAAGCAAAGTGACCAAACATCATAATACATGCATCTTCATCTTATCCAAGATGTATATAGTCACGATTGCCTCACAGAAAACCAATGCCAACAAAAAGCTGAAAAAGATGGTTTACCTTCCTCTAAGAAAATATAGCAGTACATATCCAAGTGACTCCAGATCATCTCGACGGCTTTGCTCTGAATAAAAATATTGTCAAATGTTCTGGTGTCTCAAGAGGACAGACACAAAATGAGAGTAACATAATATGAATATGTAACTTACCGATGCCAAGGTGAGTGTTGCAACTCGCATACCTTGCAGTGCCAGTTAAATTTTTGTTTCCCTGCGCATGCAATGGATAACTCCTAACCATGAATCCATGAATTAAATACTCTCAATGTGCAATGGATCATTTTCTATCATCTATTCATGCATGTCATTGTAAAAGCAAAAATTGAAATATCTGTGCAAGCCAAAACTACAAAAATAAAGGGCGTAGGAAAAGACGTTGCTATCCAGTTGAGATAGGAGCTAATCCGAAAAATGGTTTATGGGATGGAGCAGAGACCTATATGGGATATGCCGGTTGGTTGTAGCATCGCGATATCTTTTTGCAAGCCCAAAATCAATTACATAACCTGGACATCCAAAAAACACAGGAGATTAAAGGCAATTTATAAATCAAAAGGGCCACCTCAAAACAAAAGTAGCAAATGTCATTGAAAAATCATAACCCTCACCTGATTTGCTTTCCGACCAAGACCCATGAGGAAGTTATCAGGTTTGATATCTCTGTGAAGAAATCCCTTCGAGTGCACATACTCAATTCTGGTAAGCTACAAAATAAAATAAACATGAGGGGAAAAAAAAAAGCCAGAATACCATTAGCAAGAGTAGAATGAGTAGCTAAATTAAAAAAATAACTCTCAAAAACCACCAAGAGTAAAAGGGGAAAAAGATAAACTCATGCCAGGCCAGTCTGTACAGGTACCAAAGAAGCAAAACCAGAAGAACTTTAGGCTGATTTTTTATCCATAATGCGGAAAAGATATAAATATCTTTCCACACTTGACTGCTAGATTCTCACAAAACTTCCCACTTACCATTTGATCAGCCAGCATGATGACCGTTTTTAACGAAAACTTCCTCCACAGTACACGAACAAGTCCTCAAGACTGGGTCCAAGCAAATCAATAACAAGTACGTTATCTTCTCCATCCGCACCAGCCCACTTGAAGCCAGGAATACCACCTAAACAACGTCAAAAGGAAAATGAAGTGATTAAGCACAAAAAGTGCCAACAACGCATATCTGAACGTGGAAATGACACGTACTCCCTCCTTGAAGAATGTTGTACAATTTGGCCTCATAAAGCAGCTGGGGATGTTTTGTCTTGTTGTTCTCCTGTGACAAAAACAACTGCAGTGACTACAAAAATCATACTAAGCAGCGAATTCAGCTCGTGTTCAAAGGGTTTCGGAGTTAAACGAACTGTAGATAAAAACAATCTAACTCCATCTGCTCACGGTAACAGTACTCAGCTCACTCGCCAAAGTACCCCACAGATACATTCAATTGTACATATGCGACCTCACAGATCATGAAACATCGATCAAGCTAGAATTCAGATCACGATCCACCCAAAAACAACCACGCGAAAAGGATGGGAAAAAAAAGCTGATCGATTCATAAGCGATAAAGCACTAGAAACTGCATGAAACAACCAGCTCGAGACTCACAATTTTCACGGCGACGATCTCCAAGTATCGATGTGCGACGCTGCAAAAGGATCAAAACAGAACTCACTAAAATCAATCATCCCCACTCCAATTCTCCCAAATTGAAAATCCAAACACACACACACACACAAAGAAAAACAGATTCCAGCACGAATCAACCGACCGAGGAAGATTTCGCCGAAGGATCCACTGCCGATCTTGCGACCGAGCTTGTACTTGCCGCCGACAACGCGTTCCATGGATGAAGAAGAAGCTACGGATCGAAGGGAGGGGGAGGGACGGATCCGAAGCGGCATAAAGAAGAAGGCGAGAGCTAGGGCTCTACGAAATCCGATGGAGCTGTAAGAGAGAGAGAGAGAGAGCGAGAGATTGCTTGTGCTTTTGCTGGGTTTTTCCACATATATTCTTGATCCGTTTCGATTTGTTATCTGTGAAACTGAAGCCACTCGCAGGTGGAGGGGGGCTCCGCCAACTAACGACAGCAGTCTTCCCCTCCTTTTCCAATTTTCATCCCGAATATTCTATATAACCATTTTACAATTATTTTTTAAAAAAAAATCTTACCGTCCCCTGGATTTTTCAAGACTTACGGTGGATTTGGTCCAGCATTCGCAAGGTTCAATATTCGCAATGAGCGTTTAGCCCACAATGACCTAAGAAGCACGGGCACTTTTTTTAAGCCTTCGTGTCGCGTCAAACGTGTCGGACGCACGTGTCGTTAGCGCTTCGAACACGTCAGTCCAACACATCGACACACAATAATTCATAAATTGTGAGTCAAAATATAAATATATCAAAAATATCGTATCATATCGTATCGCGTGTTAAGTGTCGGTGGTACCTTTGGTGCTACTTAGCAATGGCACTTTTATTAAAACGCAAAATGTGTAATCGAGAAATCGGCGGGTAGATTTGGTATTTAGGGGCGGGCTTGAGGTTCGGTTTTTCCTTCTTTTTTTTCCTTTTTAATATTTCAGCAGGTTTGGTTGACTTTGACCGGTTATTGCAGAGTGGATAAGATCATTGGGGATGAGCCTATGTGATTTTGCCATGCTGGCATTTCTTATTGGGCTGATTTGGCCTTTCCCGCAACTTTTATTGAGACTTTTGTTTTTGGTAAGATATCTTTTAAAAATTAATTATAAGCTTCAAAATATCACGTTTTCTTTTTAGGCAAGGTATCGTTTCGAAAGAAGGTAAATGATTGGTGATTGCTTTCAAAAATGAAAAATACCGATAAAATAATTATATGTGTTAGGTAAGATTTATTAAAGACCCCTTGGCAACGATTTTGATTTTCGAATTCTATTTTTCGAAATAAAAAGGATGAGATACCATTAAAAATTAATTGTATGCTTCGAAATATCCTGTTTTCTTTTTAGGCATGGATCATTTCAAAAGAAGGTGAATTGTCGGTGATTGCCTTCGAAAATGAAAGATACCGACAAAATGATTATACATGTTAGTTAAGATTTATTAAGGGTCTTTTTGACAACCTTTTTGATTCTCTAATTTTATTTTTCGAAACAAAAAAGGACGAGAAACACGTTTAACAATGTAAATAATTTTGATTTTGATGCTATTTTTGAGAACAATTTTACCGCAAAAAAAAAGAATGAAAATTTTGATTTTAAAAAAAGAATCACTTTTAAGAATTACAAAAAAAGAACAAAATCTCAAATTTTTTTTAAAGATTAAGCTTATGTGAACTTTCATGTGGACTTCTGAACTTTAAAAAATTAAAATGAGATTTGAAAATTTACTAAAAACTAATTTTTTATAATATATATTTTTTAAAATTAAAATTTAAAAATCAGCTTTAAATTTTAACAAAAAATTAAAAAATTTTAAAAAAGGAGGAAATTTTTTAAAAAAATTAAAAAAAGGTTTTAAAAATAAAAGTGGGGAAATTTAAAAAATAAAAAGTTTAAAAGTTATAATTTTAAAAATTAAAAAACATATATGAAAAACTTTTTAAAAAATTCTTGCCACCTAGTTGTTCTCGGAAAGCAGCTACCAAATGCGTTTTTGTTCTGATAATAAAAATTTCGTGTAATTATCAAAAATGTTCTGATTTTACAAAAAATCATCTATTAGGAAAAAGAATCATAAAGTACAATTCTAATTAAAATTATCTTTTCAGATCAGAATCATTACTAAACAGACCCCAAGCAACTTAAGTTAATTATTGTTGTCGTGTCATGATGATAATGTTAAATGGTAATAAACCAAAACTAAGCTACATTGGAGCTGAAAATGAGAGGATGATGTTATGAGCGGGAAAGGCGATGCCGACAAACCAACTAAAATCTCTCGTTCGTCTCGAATTCAAGCTAAACTTTTAAAGGGAATATTGAATCCATCCCAAGCTAATTTATCAAGCCCCGCCTCCAAATCAAACCCTATTCAATCAAAATTATCTTGTCATATAAAAATAATTTTTTGTGCGAGATGAATAATACATCATTTTATTGGTCGAAAGTCAATCTTAAAATTCAAAATACATCTTAGTGTATATTAATGAAACTTCATATATTGAATGGTTTGAATGTAAATGAATTGGATCATGTAAAAAAAAAATCGATAAGGTAAAGATCTTAAAGTTATTTTTAAAAATTGATTAATGAATGGCAAGCCACATTGTAATATATGATACTTTGCATTAATATCATTCACCCTAATGACTCGTACAAAATAAAATAATTTGCAAGACATGCGCAAGTGACTCGTTTCCATCCGAATGCCCAAAGTCCTTGGGTCACTTCCGGCGCCGGCGAGTTCCTCAACCGCGACGAGTCGAAAGCTCTAATCCGAGATGATCGGCGACGTAGAAAAGATGGTCGCCGTCGGTCTCGTCTGGGGCGCCACCAACGCCCTCATGCGGCGGGGCGCGATCCTCTGGGACCAATCCCTCAAGTCGTCGGAGGGGCCGCACGCCGGTGACCAGCACCACAGCAAGATCCACCGGAGAGTCCTCGCCTCGCTCAAGAGCTGGCTCGGCCTCGTCTTGATTTGGCAGTACTCGGTCCCTTTCTTGATCAACCTCTCGGCCTCCGCCACTTTCTTCGCCATCCTGAGCCACGCGCCGATCTCTCTCGCCGTGCCCGTAACCAACGCAACGACGTTCGCCGCCACCGCCGTCTTCGGGGCAGTCCTCGGCGAAGAGACCCGCTTGGGTCACGCGGTTCTGGGTACGGGTCTTATTGTCCTCGGTGTCTGGCTTTGTATCTCGTGAATGTCTGGCTTTGCAGCTCGTCAAGTACGATGAAGCTCTTATTTTTCGCTTATCAGATCCAATTTTGCGGCCGTTGTTTGTATGCATGCTCTGTTTCAGCTCAATTGAACCATTTTAGTTTTTTTTTTTCTCTTTGTTCTGCATCATAGCTTGTGATTGATTAGCTCACGGTCTGCTAAAATGAGATATGAACTGCTGAGTTGAATTGCTATCTATGAAGAATTCCAGGAGGATCACAATAGTTTACAAATGCAATTGCAATATGATAGGAGCAAATCGATCAATCGCTGTAAAACACAAGGAAACAAACAGAAAAAATTCACAGATGGACATAAGGATGATGGTAATTGGATATAGGATGGTGAAATATAATCTAGTTTTGCTTGATTTTGTTGCCGGGTTATTTGCTATAGAGCCGACCATTCTCCTAGTACTGTGGCTTGAAGCATTCAGGAGGCATCTGGCCATTGAACCTTTTGGTGTCCTTGCAGTAATCGTAGATCATGTAGTTGTCTCTGACCCACTTGATTTGCCCGAGCTTAGCAAAGCTCAGTTGGCGATAGGTCGGGGCTGTCCACCAGTTAGCTGGCGAAGTGGCGGCGCACTGGGTTATGCTGACAGGTCCATTCCACTTGCAAGCCCTTGCTCTGAAATTACTTAGTCCTGCTCTGAATGGTGCGCTGTTCCAATCAATCTTAACTAGACCTCCTCTTGTTGCCCAGTCATCCGCATTCCATAGGCTCGAGTAGACCCTCATTCCTTGCTTGTTCGGATATGCTATCCCGTCACTGTCGTAGTTTCTGAATACTCGAATTGGCAATCCGTCGATGTACCACCTGAAGTTACGGTCACATGTCTAAGGTTTTTCTTGGTGATCTTGAAACGTGATGAACTCGTTGAAAAGTATGGTCAAGGATAAGGTTGCAGATTAGTGGAGAGGTTTTAAGTACTTGCATATTAGATTATGAACAGTGAAAATTATGGATAAACTACTTAGATGGAAATGACATTGTTGTCATTGTTCCCGGTGAATGATATCTTTGAAGGAGGAGGACACGATAAGGGGAAGTGAACTTACACAACTTCTGTTGGATTCCAGTGGATGGTGTAATTGTGGTAGGCAGCTGTTGGGTCAAACCATGGGTAAAATTGTTGTTCTCTGCTTCCGACACCTTCTGTGTAGATGTTGGTGTGGATGATGTACGGTTGCCCGGACACATTGCCTAGGAACTCAAAGTCTATCTCATCATGCCTGCTTCCAGTAGACGAAAGCTACAAAAAGATACAACATATAGGGGTTAGAGTGGTCTCTGCATGTCTTACTGCATACAAAGCGCTCTAAAGGGCTAATATGAGTTTGACCAATTGGTTATACAGGAGTTCTTCGTTCACAGAGGATGGCATGATCTGCTTTGTGTGTGCTTAGCTTATGCAGCAGATGATGGAAAAGGCTTAATAAGCTCTTTCAGAGGTTGTAAAAACTGTATCTTTGTTCGATATACTGCACTTACGTAGTATGCAGTGACTGTTCCGGCAGAGTTTCCGGGTACCAGTTTGATTAGCATCTCAATGCTTCCAAACAAGAAGGCCCTCTTTGATTGAACACCGGAGCCTGCAAAATCAAGTCATCAATGAAACTGAACATTTATGAAGTCTGGTCCCTAGAGCCTTTTTATAGTTCTAGTGGTCAAGGTCAGCTCGATCTAATGCAACAGTCTCCAAATAGTTTCTACATGAACCCTTTCTGCGTCGACCTGTGATCTAGTTTTATCTTTAGAAAACCGTAGCGAATCTTGCGCATTTTCTCGCATGATTGTCTCTATGTATATATCTCATATGTGTTCTCTTGTTTTTTTGCACTATAAATGAGTTCACTTCATCGTTGAAGTTATTATCTTGAACACCCGAAACTGTTTCTGTCTATCGTATATTTGTACTTAGTCCGGCATGAAATCCATAGCAGAAGTATACAAAACATCAAACAAAGCATGGAATACAGGCATTACCTGAAATTTGGTCCAAAACAAGCTGGATGTCTTCGCCATTGCCTGAAATGGAGCAATGTTGAGTGCCCCAGTTGATGTACATGCTCTTGGAGAACTTGGCCTCAACATGGCTTTGATCCAGCGCGATTCCACACAGGGCGAGCACCATCAACAAGACAGGTAAGCTCCCCATTTTGCAATCGAGGAAGATTTCTCCCACTTGTACTGTGTCGGAGCCTATGAATTTGAAAGGGGATGATGGTTTCTTTAACTTGTGAGAGCTTTTATAGCTTGTGAGTCATGAGCTCCGGAGACATACTTGAATGTATGACACTTCTAAATGCATTTTCTACATCCCCATGACCTTGTCAAGGTCTTGGATAGATAGTTGTTTTGAATCATTGACGAGAGCGGGCCTTATAATTTTTAATTTTCTATGTTGCCTATGTGTCGAGTAGGAATTTGAAGTGAATACGATTTGTTCAGCCCCAAAATCCGGGGATTAAGTTCCAAATTTTTGACGCATGGAGAAACTTTGCTACTGGTTTGGCCGGTGATCGACGGCCAATTGCTCAGGGAAGCGGGCACCAATGCAAGTTGGGTTACCGCGAGCCACTGTTTCGTCACATTAGTCGTGTTCAGAGGATCCGACTCTTGCTGGGGACAGGGCGAGCCGACGAGATCCCGCAAAAATGCAATTTTGTTTCATGGTCTCTACAGGAGCCAGTGCTTTTGAGGAAAATAAGGTTCGGATTTATGATGCTTCATTAGTCAACTGGGGACTGCAGGAGCCTTTCGGTTAATACCACAATGCCAGGAACAAGACCATTCGTTTCTCTAAGTACCAGAAAAACAGAGTTGAATCAAGTGATTAGCGAGAGACAAGCTTTGGAATTGCCCGAGGATGTTGAAGATTCCAAGGAGGGAGAAGGTTGGGCATGAGGTTAGGTTGGGTTGATGTCGAGGGAGTGGTCCAGCTGGGACGCGCTGGGAATGAGAGAGCAGCGCAGAATCGTGCGTGGGACTCATTCCAATCATAAATTCAATAGGCGGATTCGAATTCAATGCAATGCAATTCAATTCAATTCAATCTCAGGTGTGGCCCAAAAACAAAGAACCAATAAAAGGGTCATGTCGATTTTTGGGTTGATGTACGCACGTTCACAGGTGTTTGCTGACGCTGGGAATTTTCGAATTTTCAATTGGGTCGTTGCCCATGAATCTTGAACCCAGCTAGAAAGCACTGAAATGAATGAATAAATAAATCTTCGGATCGAGGAACTTGTGCTTGTTGATTAAGTTCTCAAGAGTACGACATTCAAATCGAGGGGGGGGGGATTGGTTTGAGGTATTGTCACCCTCCTCTCCCTCTCTTATTGATTTTGTTTGTATTTTGTTGTTTTTTCTTCTCCCCCAATCTAGATTTGAGAGCTCTCTTTTTCCGGTCTAGTTTTAGATGTGAGAATTTGAACTCTCCCGCTGTAGTTTTAGATCTAAGAGCTATTCTCTTCTTATCTATATGTGAGCAAAAAAAAGTACGAAGCATCAGTTCCCTGAAAATATGCAGGAGCTTTGTACTTGTACAGGTCATCTGCCTCCAGCTTCAATGATGATCGCAGGAGCTCGTGCGTCTCATTGAACTGGGACGATTTGCAAGTGTTTTGGTTGTTTGTGCATGACGATGGTGTAGAGAAAGTCGAACCTAGATGCGCACCGCCAACTAGCAATGCAGTAGTCATTGGAGAAGGAATTTCTAGCGTGTGCTCATTACTAACGATATTACAACATCCAATGATCGGTTGTATACTGTTTTACTTAACATATCCGTTCTTATGGAAAGAATGCACGGTGCTCTGTTGATCCTCTGACTGCTTTAGCGGAGATTACCGACTTTTGATTTCAATTGTCTATTGTATTATGATTTTAATCTTTTGCAATCGATGCAGTTTAACTAGAATCTGATAAATTATCTCATCCTTCACTCCATCAAATGATAGTATCCCTGGTTAACACCTTAAGATTGAGATTGTTTTAAAGCAGCAGTAAATAAATCCACTCAATCTGAACTTGGATTTAACCCAATTGCTTTCCAGCCACATTCGGATTCGAATTCAAATCACAATTCCCATGATGAAAGAATATGAATCCAATCTTGTCATTCTTTTCCTTAGATTCTCAAGATTCTAGCGAGATCATGATGGACAAAAATTTTGTTGATCCTTTTGTTGATTTAAGATTTTGAAGCAATATACTTCTTTTGAAGCACTACTCCTAGTAACAATGGCGTATGCACCGTCTCTCTTTGCTCTCCCTTCCTTATTGGTTTTGTTTTTTGGGGGTTATGACGGGATGATTAATGCAAGGGCAATTTTGGGTAGTCCTCGTTTCATTTCTGGTTATGATCTAACGAGGAGTTTTTAAATGGAAACACATAATCGAAAATAAGCGACTAACAACATGCGCCTTTTTTTTTTTTTTAAGAAAACTAAACGGTATCCTACGCGAAATGATCTTTTCATGAATTGTCCTTTGGTCTAATTCCTATTACTTTGGCTAGATTATTTGTAACTGTATATTTACAATACAGACGTGGTGATCAGTTGGACCTTTGATTAAATTAATTACATTTTTAATTGACTCCTCTTTTCTTTAATCTAAAGCAGGTCAAATTAAGGTTACTGTTCAATATTTAAGTTTCATTTTCAAACTAACCTATACAAGATTGGAACGCGCTTTGTAGGATTTGAACCTAAGGCATTGGATTTTGGACATTCACGTTCTACGAACTGAATAAGAGCGCTTTCTTATCTTCTTAAAAAAAAGACGATTTTTTTGCTACCCCAAATACATCTTGTAGTTAGTTTGTTTGGCATCATCCCCTTGCCCTCCAAACAGTATGGGAGCCTTTCAACTTGTACTGCTCACACTCCTAGATCTTTACAACACCTCTTTCGCCATAGTTTGAGCTGGGAGTAGCTCTGAAAAGATAGGCCTACTTCCAAATTCTTCAAGTCAACCCACGAAAAAAGTAAACTATGGTTGCCCATTGATCTAATCATAGATGAAATCCAATCCCTTCGCTTCACGCTAGGCTTGGAAACCATGAGTCAAGCTCCCTTCGTCTCCCGAAAGCGAGAAAGATATCTATGAAGGAAGGCCAAAAGCGAAGGCAGCTCTCTGGATCCCTACTGATGCTGAAGTGTGAAAGCATGTGGAGCGAACGGGGTTAGATACCGCAGTAGTGATGCGATAAACGATGAGTGCTCGCCCTGGTCTATGCGGATCAAGCACCTAGCTAACACGTGAAACACTCCGCCTGGGGAGTATGGTCGCAAGACCGAAACTCAAAAGAGTTGATGGGGGAACAAAGGGTGCAAATTATGGCCAACATCCAATACTTTCGATGATGTGCATAAAAAGGCTTAAGCTTGCTGAGATTTATGCTCATCATGGGCTTGTAATCTCTCTTGGCTTCCATTGATTTGGAAGTATATACTTAATACTATAGCCACAGCACTCAACTAGTAATTTACTAGGGGTGATTAGTTCTTGATTGGTCCGATCCCACCTAGGAATCGACAACTGGATCGAAATGATCGGTTCTTAGTTTTTGAGGTCGAGAATCAGATCGGATGGTTGTGGGACTGATTTGATTCCCACCGACCCGAATAGTCCAATAGAATCAGTGTATTATTAGTAGGTGAACACGGACTTTAATTTCAATATATTAAATAAAATGATATTGATATTTACCTATTAAAAAAATTACTGATGAATTATTAGGTTTATATCTAAGAATTTAAATAAATAAATAAATAAAATCAATCTAAACTGAAAAATCATCAGTTCCATAATTAAAATGGGAAACCAAACTGGGGCCCATGGGAATTGGACTAAACTAGCTGTTCCAGTCCTTTTGGGCGGTTCCCGGTTTGGTTGATCCATCTTGTTCACTCCTATAATTTACTCTTACCTTTTAGCAATACACAACCTTGGGATATGTGTCAAAAATTTATAAACATATTGCATTTGTGCCAATTCAATCCTATACATTTTAATTGTGTAAATTAAATCATAAATTTTTTATATTTATGCTAATTCAGTTCATTCGATCAATTTTGGCCGGACATCACTAACGTGGATGCCAATTGTCCTACATAGAATGGACGGCGTTGAAGTGGATTTTTTTTTTTAGGTATCTTAATGTTCTTTGATTTTAGGATAATTATTTTGGTTTTTTTCTTTTATTCATTTTCTTTTCTTTACTCTTTTTTTTTTCCAATTGAAGGCCGGTGAGGATCCCTAGCACTGGGTGGTGGTGTCACGGCCCTCGCTATCTTGGCCCTCTCCAGATTTGGGTAAGGGCCATGATAGGGCCGGCAGGGTGCAGTGAGGGTCAATTAAGAAGAAAAAAGAGTATAAAAAAGAAAAACAAAAGACAAAAGACAAAAAAATATATATTATAAGATAAAAATTAAAAAATTATATAAAAAAATGTTCACGTCCATGCCACATAGGATGACCGGCATTCACGTCAATAATTCTGATCAAAATTGGCCGGATGGACTCAGTCGACACAAATGTACAAGGTTTAGGACTAAATTGCATAATTAAAATATTAAGCATCGAATTGGCACAAATATAATAGATTTATGAGTTTTTTTTTATTATACGTTTTCCCAGAACCTTTTACTGCTTGACTTCTAGCCACTGGCCAGGGAATCCCGTTGTCATTAAGCTCCTTTTTGTCTTCATCAATCTTTTCTTTTCTTTATCGATTGGCACGACAGATAGTTGATTCACATTACTAGCATCCGTGGCTTGATATTCTAATTGTCACTCGGTAATAAAGCAGGATTCTTTAAAGCAGCCATCTTTTTTTCTCGAGTGAATTGAAAAGAAAAGCACACTGGAGTCGCTTCAAGCATGACAGTTCATTGTCGATCGGGAAGAGGACTTGCAGTGCGTTTCAGTCCGTCCATAATCTAGTAATCTACTTTTCCCAAAAGGAATTGATACAGTTTACTACGTTAATGTTTGAATGGACCGCGATGTCAACCTTCGAGATCCTCGGCATGCTGATGAAAATCCAGCGATTGCACCACTCCGTGACCTGAGGACATTGGACCTTCCACGAATACAATAAAGTCATTTAAAATGTCTTCGTAAAGTACTTGTGATAAACGGCGCCGGTCCGGTTCCCAGTTTCCATGAAATTGGAACTAGTTACTGTCGGTCTAATATTCGATTCCAAGGGTGAAACTGCCCACTCGAACCGTCCAAACTAGGCTGACTAATTTTTTAAAAAAATAATAAAAAAATAGTCAGCCCGGTTTGGACGGTTACAATAAAAATGAAAGTTAAAATACCAATAAAAATTTCCCTCCACTAGAAGCAACAATCCAAAAAAAAAAAAACTATGTTATCTTCAAACATTATTGTGGAGTGTTGAGAGTTGTTGACGGTTGAAAAGATTGAATTCTTTGAAGGAGGTAGAGATCAAACAATCCATGTCCCCAAAAAGTTTGCCCGATGTGTCGGCATTCACCAAGTTGGAGACAGATTGGATGTCGCTAGAAGTTGTAGAGCACACCATTCAGCTGGAGAAGCGATTGCAACTCTCGATAATGTAGGATAAATAAACATCATCCCGTGAGTGCAGGTTTAGAACTGGAACCCAAACCCTACCTTGTCTAGATCGATTCCTAGTTTTTGAAACCTGAAATCGGCTGGCCGATCTGGTTCCAGCATCTACCCCAGGGCAGTGCTCCCTCCAAAGCTTACCGATACCTTTATGAAATTACTAGTTTTTCTTATAGCTTGTAAATTACCAATTTGAAAAAGTACTCACTTATCAACTTGTTTTTACATGACTTATTGATGCATCAAGTTACTCTCTTAAATGGAATTATAAACTTAAACTAAAATGACATGCCAACTTTTTTCATAATAACTTACCAACTTTTCAATTGATTTACCAACTTTTATTGAGCCTAGTTAGCAATTCCTTGCATTTAGTAACCTTTTTCCATGATAACAAACTTAAATTAGCATAATTTGCCCACATTTTTTCCATTATATTGGCACCAAGTGTTACGCTACTATCCGTTATTTAAGTTACTTATGGATATTTTGATTTTTTTTTATTTGCCATGTTTTCTTATCATTTACAAGCTTTTGTAGGGGTGTGCAACCGAACTAAGTTTACCCGGAACTCAGATCGGGCCATCTGAAAAACAAGTCCGGAAATTAGTTTCCATTCAAATCGGTCCAAAAACGGGTTCTTAATTTTGGGAACCGGTTGGAATTGGGTTGGCTCTCGGTTCTAAGTACCTAGGAACCGGACCGGTTTTGGAACTGGTTTTTAACAACTATTAAAAAAACAATAGTCTCATTCGCCTCACCTCTTTTGTTTTTAGTGGATTATAATTTCTATTACTTATATTAGGGATTGTTTCTTTTGGTGGTAATGAGTTTTATTATTCATCTTTTATTTTAAATCGTTTCATTGCTACTCATATTATTTTGCTAAAAAAATAAAATAAAAAAGAAAAATAGGTTCTCAGCTAGACCTTGGAATCAAATCGAAAAAACAGGGTAAGTTCCAAAATAAATTTTAAGAAAAATAGGGTAGGTTCCATGTTTCAAAAATTTGAAGCCGGTTATAACAAGGTCGATTTTAGAGTCTAGATTCGAAACCTACCCACCCGGCCCATGCTCACCCCTATGCTTTTGATTGCATTTCTTAGCAATGCTTTAGATTTTGCCTATTCTTGGCAGAAATTACTAACCTTAGAGCAACTTGTCAACTTTTCGATGAGTTGCTCAAATGAAACTTTGTAATTTCACATGATAATTAATAAGTTTAAGGTACTGGTTAAAAAATAATTTAAAGTTCGTATAAGTAACAAGGTCGATTTCAGAGTTTAGATTCGAAACCTACCCACCCAGCCCATGCTCACCCCTATGCTTTCGATTGCATTTCTTAGCAATGCTTTAGATTTTGCCTATTCTTGGCAGAAATTACTAACCTTAGAGCAACTTATCAACTTTTCGATGAGTTGCTCAAATGAAACTTTGTAATTTCACATGATAATTAATAAGTTTAAGGTATTGGTTAAAAAATAATTTAAAGTTCGTACCTTATACGATGATTACTTTATTTTGTCAAAGATAAGAGAAGTTGGCAAGATAGAAAAAGTCATAGGTGACTAACTCAAATAAGAGTTAGTAACACAACAACAGTAGTTGATTAATTCGAGAAAATTTCCTAATCACTCAAAATAAGGTTGGTAACTCTGAGAATTGGTAAGCAAAAAAAAAAAAACTAGGTAACTCCATAAAAAAGTTGACAAACTTTAAAATATATCAAATAAACTTTGGTAAACAACTTATAAGAATTGGTAAACCAAAACTAATTTAACCAAATGAGAGAAAAGCTAGCAAGCCACACCAAAAGTTTTTGGTAAATTCATGCAAGGATTGTTAAACTTATGGTGTTTGTAAGAAGTGTTGGTGTATGGGACTTATCGTGTGCCATCCATGCGGGCAACTACACCCATCCACAAATAATTACCAAGGCAGTTATAATTTGAACGTGAGAAATCACATATCTTCAAGGGATCTCTCCCTCTCCTTCTTGACGTTAGTCATCGACAAAGGAAACGATGACAAAACGAAGCTCTCCCCTCGACTTTAAAACACGATCAAATCGAGGATCCTCTTCGAATTGCGAAGTGACATTTAATTTGTGGAAAATATGGTATGTTCCTTATGTGATGTGTTGTCTGATCAGTGATATAAGTTAGGTTAGGGCATGTTCTTCCGCACGTGTTTTATTGAGAAATGAGGAATTCATTTTCCCTTCATTAGTCCAGAAGGAGAGCATTGTCTTGTCACTAATTTTTTTTTTCATTGATAATTGACGTCAAGAAGGAGAGGGAGAAATCTTATTGAAGATACATGATTTCTCACGTTTACTTATTTTTCCTGATTGCATGACCTTGTTTGTATTAAATTTCTTCGTCGGATATGAAAACGGGTCAGAGCATATTTTCGAAGTCATTGTTCATGAGGTTTTTGGTGCCTCAAATGAAAGGAAATTTTGAATTTCTTTCCTCAATGCATTTGAAGTACTTGTTGATATAAGAATTTTGATATATTATGGTTTTTGAACAGAGGTCGGATGTAGCTACAGTGGCGGCCAAAAGCCGTTGGCCGCTGGTGACGGTTCGCTTATTCTTTTTTTTTTAAAGGGCCACTTGGGGTGACGTAGGGTGCGTGCTTGAGCTTGAGCCCTCCGCACCCTCAAGGTGCAAGCCCAAGCTTGGGCTCAGGCCATGCGCACAGGGCTATGAGCTGAGTGGGACAGGCCTAGGCCCAACCGGCTAGTTGGTTTGACCCATTTGACCCATTAACTGACCGTTAACAGTTGACAAAAAAAGGTCAACCTAGATGTGCTTGTATGATATTTGATTTGCGTGTCTTTCATTACGATATGTTCTTAATTATTTTGTGATTGATGGATTTTAGTAATCCACTTTGTTCTGCATTTATCGCAGGAATAATATTATCCAGGCTGAGGCCTAGAATAGAATGGAAGGTGTGAAATATGAAAACAACTTAAAAAAAAAGGTACATGTGAGCAAAAACAAGTACTTAATATGAAAATTGAGGAATTGAGCAATTATCGACAGGATAATGATGGTGACATTATATTTTATATGAAGACGATGAATAATATGATCCAAAAGATCATCTAGAAAGGACAAGAAATGAATCTTGACAGTGCGTTTTACGCACTGAGGAACACTATACCTAAGGAATAACATAAAATGGTAAATCCCATATAGCTTGATCTTGTCACTTACAAGGAGTTCATGCTTTATTTCTTAAATGAGTTCATAAGGTTCGGGGTGACGAAAATGTCGTCGCTTGGAATGAATGGATCCTGGCACAAGCAGAATGTGCTCTAACATAAAAGTAAGAGTTTCCTAAAGGGTTTTCCAACAGTACCAATTTGGGCACCTAATTTGATTAAAAATTATCCTAAAGATATTAAGGATTCCCTTCCTTGTATGAAGGAGTGTACATGGATTAATTATTGTCGTTTCACTAGATTGACAACACGTGATTGTGTTTGAGGTTTTTCCATCAATAGTTTTATTTCTATAGATGTTTGAAAAGCTTTCACGTAACTTTTTTAATTGATGTTTTGTTTTGAAAAATGTTGACTTTTATCTATATAATGCAATGTTTTATATTTATTTCTATTATTATATATTTGACTGAAGAGTTTTAGATGGTTTAAGTAATATTAAAAGAACTCAATTTTACCTAAATGATTATAATAATGATAATTTCAAGTGAGAATACTCAGACGATGATTGGAAACCTTGTGAATTTTCGAATCT